>WAAG01075470.1:276-159689 GCA_013390105.1 Tichodroma muraria | reverse complement strand
TTTTTTTTTTTTTTAATCATTCCTCAAGCAATGTTTCCCCACATTACTTCTCCTTCATAGGTGTGTTGCATGGTGGCTCAATGATCTTGGAGGTCTTTTTCAACCTTAATGATTCTATGAATGTTAGATTTTCAATCTTAGTTCATACTTGAATCAAAATCTGAGGTTTTTCTTGAGCAGAAAATCTAAGGGAACATTTGGCTTGATTCAGTAGACACATTCTTGCTTCAGTTCAAATACTTTTCATGTTCTTTGTCCTTCAGATTGAATTATTCTACATGTAGAACCAGATTTTATTATCATTATTATTTTTTATAATATACTTTTTAAAATATAAAGTGGGGAAAAAAATAAAACTATGTTGGAACATATATCCTTATGTCAGAGGGGGCTGCCAGAGGAACAAAGGCACACTTATGGCCCCATGTGCCAGGCAGAAATTTATCCCAGAGTCAGTACTCTGCATTTATCCAGAGTCAAGTTTCTTCTGACACGGAGGATACGATTTAGCAACTGCTCAGAATCTTGCTCCAAGCTGAGTGCTCTATTATATTGACTTTTTGGTAGTGAGATAAGAGCTGATTTTTCTTTCTGAACAAGGCTCTGATTGTGAGCTGCAAAGCTGGGTAGAAATCTGGCCCCATCGACTTCTGCAGTGTGAGTTGGTGGTTGGCAGACCCTTAACTCCCAGGCATCTTTCTCTCTTCAGAGTTTAGATGTGGCTGAGCAGGGTTTTTTTGGTCACTCTGTGATTGCTCTTGCACAATCTCCTTGTTAAAGCAGCGTATCAAAATCAGCGAGTGAAATTGGACGCTTCCTTTGCAAATGGAAAATTTATTGTCCGCTCGTGCCTTTGTGCTGAAGTTCAGATCTGGGGTTTCAAAGCCCCTCCTTCCCCTGCCTATGTGGGAGTTTCCCCTAAAGATGTGGAATGTTTACTGCATACCAAGGGCAAGACATTATGCAGACACGAGGCTCACAACACCTACAATTTCTAAACCACATGTGGCCTGTGTGGATTTCCTTGTGCTGAATTCACATGGAAACACAAACACATGTGGCATTTTTGTTGCTTTTCTAGGAAATCACGAAGCACAGCCTAGCAAAATAATACTTCCTACTGTTGGATCCACTGCATGAGGTGGGAGGTACTGCTTTTGTGTCCTGAGCTGCTGAAGCCTCATGCCAAGGTCTTGAGTCATTCGCCCCCAGTGTCTGGCTTTCCAGGAAGGCAAATCCCAGCTTTAGAACCTATTGGGGTCCAAGGAGTGCCATGGGAAATAATAAAGGAAAAGTCATCGAATGTTATCAGAACTTGGGTTTTCCAATAGGGATCATGCCAGGAAATGTGTGATTAGGAATTGGAGAAACTGTATTGTGTCAAGACAGCTGGAATAAAGCCAGCAGGATATGAAGTGGCTTCAGCCTGCTCTGAGGAAGGATGAAGCGAGCTGGCAAGGCCTGGGGAGAGGGGAGGTTGGGGGAAAAGTGTGAGCAATCAATAGGTGGAATCCTGCTCTGTGTGCTCGATAGCCCTGCACAGCTCTTGGTTGCCCAGCCTTCGCCTGGGGGACGTCAAGGGACCAGGTACCACTCTTGAGTGCCAGGTGAGTATCAGCACATGCTGGTGCTCCTCAGAGCTTCCTGATCTGCACTCAGGGTCTCTCAGGCTGGCAGCCAGCAAGGTGGTGATGCATGGTCCTTAGGGAAGAGGCGTAGATGTGTAGGGCAGGAGTGGGAGGATGAGTTGTTGCTGCAGAGAGGTGTCCCTCTGTGCTGCCATCATCAGCCTTCTGGCTTTCTAATGAGGGAGATACCTTCTCTTTACCCCTTGCAATCAACACAGCTGAAAAATACAGCAGTTCTCAGGGAAAGCAAAAGTCCTTTACTTTCCTTGGCACACGTAGCAAGACCAAGAATGCTCAAGTCAGCATCCTACCCCAAGAGTGATGTATCAGTTGTTCTTTGGATGTATTGAGCAAAATACATGTGCACCACCAGCAGCTGCAGGACTCCACCCCTCAGAGATGGCTGCATCTCAGTGGTGAAATCACACTGGAATGTGCTTCTCCTCCAAACATTAACCCCACTTAACCTAAAAAAACCCCAAACAAACCACACCAAGTTGGTCCAATTTGAGAACAATTTACTAGCCTGATTTTCTGTAGCAGAGGGACTTAAGTGTTCTGCTTGTGTCCCTGCTCACCCACCATTGCTTTTTGTCAGAGAGCTAGAAAGTTTGGTCATGCTGTGTTCATATTGGTTTGGAGGAAAAGACTTCTAAGGAGGAGAGAGACAATTTGCTTCCTTTTTCAGAAAATCCACTTCTAAAAAGTTTACTGAAGGCATATACTTTGTATTATTGCCCTTCTGGTCATGCAAACATTTTAGTGTCTTTCATGGCCTGTTCCATGGCCTTTGAAGCATCACCAGAGTTCTTCTAGTGGAGTTTTTTATCCCTTGGTGTGCCCTCAAACCCCTTTGCTCAACGTTCACTTCTCAGCTCGTATAACTGGCCTGTATTTTTACATGCACGAGGAGGGATCTTCACAAGAGCCCTGGAAATCCTGGCCCCTACTCAAATGTCTTCCTGCTTACTCTGGGACTAATGCTCTGCAGAGTTGGTGGAGCAGAAGCGCAAGAGTGCACTTCTGGAGCAGACCTGGAGCAGAAGTGCAAGTGTCACCTTTAGTGAGTTCAATGTGTTAATTGCTTGCACCACAAGACTTTGGTAATGTTTTCATATTGTCACACTGAATATGAGTAAGAAGCTGGCACATGGTTTGTGACACCCTGAAAAGTTCCTGGCAAGGAACTGCATCCCTCTAAGCTTCTCTTGGGAGCAAATGCAATGTGACCAGGTGCAACTCAGGGCTTGGTCACACAGGATATTGGGGCATAAGTATTTCACTGGTGTAAGGGATATGAGTTACCAGATGGAGTTTTTTCATAGTTATGTCACCAGGGAAGAATATGGGATATTGCTCCTTAGAAGCTCACCATCCTAAAAGGCTCAGTTTATTTTAGTCCACCTTGTCATCTCTCCCAGAGTTATCTTCTGCACTTGGTCTCATTGTTACTAAAATCACTGAAAATCGAATTTCCGGATCAGCCCTTTCCTGGTTTTAAAAAGTAAATGAACTGTCTTTTACTAAGTGCATCAGTTTCTCCACCTGGTTTGACTTGAGTTGCATTTTCCTTCACCTGCAGCAGTGACAAAGGACTGTCACTGCTGATGGCTTTGGAACACATCAGGACAACTTAAATCCTTCCCAGTGAATGACTTCAGAAATCATTGTTGTGTCTTTGCTCGCTGTGTTTGGACTTTTTTTTTCTGGCACTGCTGTTCTGTAAACATGAGCTGTTAGGCATGCTGATGAAACTTTTACCCAGAATTTGCATCTAATTTTGGAGAGGGCTTGAGCCAGAGCTAAGGGACATTGAGCTTCTTGGTATGACCACAAACAGTATCCAAGAAGACACAAGGAATGTTGGTGATGTGCTAAGTTCTCAGTGCTTTCAAAAGAAAGAAAACTAGTGAGACCCTAGTAACAATATGAAGGAAGAAGCAAAGAAACCTGAAATGGGGACTTGAATTGGTGACAGAAATTTTTCCAGTGAGCTGTTAACTTCTTTGTTAACAAATTAGGCTTGAGTCGTAAGCAGGGTACATAGTCTAACCAAAACACTGTGGAATTCAGATACGTCAGCACTTGAAAGTCAACATCATATTAAAATGCACCATCTGATTAGGTGACAACTGCAATTTATTCCCAGGGAAATCCATTTAATTAGTTGGAAGGAGTCAGGGTGTTTGATCTTCCAAGAAAAAGACACTTCCAAGGGCTGATAAATATGAATTCAGAGGAGGGATTTTGTGAGGGGTTCATAATGCATCTGTTCACTGAAACTTGTTAAAAGTCATTACAGCATCCAATTCTCTTGTGAGCCTTTGGATGTAATGAACACTCATTCCAGCAAGCGCTTCAGGTTCACATTTCATCTGCAGTCAGCCCACTTTTCCTATCCAGCTCCTTCAGCTGCAAGAGATCTTGGAAAGATGATCCAGAATCAGTTCAGAAATACCACAGCCCCCTGGAAACCTGCACACCAGGTTCACCAGCTTGTCCACAGTGAGCGGTGGCAGCGTGCTCACAGGCTCTCTGCAGTGTGATTTCAAGGAAGGAGGTTCCCTCTTCCTCTAACAATCCTGGTGGGTTTGGGGATCCATTTTCACAGCTGCAGCTGGTGTCTGGTGCCTCTGGAGATGGATGATTTAGCACTATTTCCAAGTTCCCCTCCTTTCTGTGCTGGGCCCAGCTCTCCTCTATGCATGAGGATATGATATCTGTGCCAGAGCATCCAGTGCTAATTCTACATTGCCAGCTGTGTTCTGCATTGCATGGAAATGGGGGGTTCAATCTGCAGCCCAGAGAGTTATGGAATACCCACGTACACATCCGTGTACAGACACAGCACGGATCCTGATTTTGAGAAGCCTGGGACAACACTTGTACTTAGGAATGCTTCGTTATTTTTAAGCCACCTTTCCTACTCTCCCTTACAGTGCTTTAAAATGACCATGATATAGGAATAGATCTACTCCTTTAACTTGTTTTATCAGAACTTTGGTTCAGTATCAGCTTTTTATTACTTAATTCAGCCTTTGGTATTTGAAGAGGGTAAACTCCCCCGCTCCATATTTCATGGTCACAGAATAATTGATTTTAGTGTCACTGCATCATAACCAAACCAACCCAACCTCCCCCAGTACAGTACATCCACAACCCTGTTACAGCAGAAGTCTCTCATGGGCAGAAGGAGAGATCATTTTGGGGTAAATAGTGCCCACCCAGCCTGTCTGCCACCAAGTGACTTGAACTGCCCTTGCTTTCCTCCTCTACATTAATCTCCAGCCCTTCACCCACATCTTCCCTGTGTTAAATATTCCCCTTTTGATTGGGAAGTAGCTCTGTGAGCATTTCTAGGAGGAAGGAAGGGACAGCTAATAACAGCATTAAACCTGACCTTCTGTGTGCGCCTGAGTCTGCTTTCCCCAAAGCCGTGCATAAATTAACATTCTGGCAATAAAAATGAGCCTGTTTAATTTTCTGTTTGACTAGAAACATTGAGAAAATGTCATGATATTTGATTTCGTCTTTGTCTATTTTTTCCCCTGCTGAATGAAGCTCATTGGCCCCTGGAGACCCAGGCACACACAGCGTGTCTGGGAGCACATAAAGGGGCACTGTCCCTCAGGCATGTGCTCCTGGGCCACGCAGGAAGTATTGGGTTTTATGTTTGCAGCCTGGCTGAGGTTCCCTAATGGCTGTTAATCCTCTGGTTTCTTTGACTACATCCTGTGCCAGACCTGCTCCCACCTCAGCAGGCTTGGGGTTTCTGCTTGCTTCATGTAAGTGTCCAAAAATGTGTAGGAGGAGGCTCCATACCAGACTGCATGAGTGGGGTGGATTGAAAGAGCAGCTAGAGCAGCTAAATTTTCCTTGCTGAAACACTGAAAAGTTGAGTGTACTTTTAAGGGATGAGCCACTTTGAAAGAAGAGAAATTCTAGCCCAAAGGGGCTTTAGGTAAGAGGCAGCAAAGGAAGTTAAGGGCAGTTTTAGGGTGAGCTTAGTGGATCTGCTGCTGGCAGCTGTAGCTCCACTGAAAGCTGTGGGAATTCTTGCCAGATGCAGACATAGCCTTGAGCGTTGTTGATACAATGAATGGTTTCCCTGGAGAAATGATAAAAGACTTAACCTGGAAAGATGGCCTGACACATTGCTGTGGTAATGAGTCCTAAAAATAAAAAATTTTGGAAGGAAATGGACCCTTTTCTCACAGTCATCCTTCCTTTTCCTCAAGGTCTGGAAGAGTATTCTTCCTCTGAGTCCAGTGTTCCCATGGCTGCAATTCTATGCAAAACCTGTCCCAACAAGGTGCCTTTCCTTCTGGATAACTCTGGGACATTTCCTGTGAGATAAATTTCAGCTTTAAAATTTATTTGAAATTACCTATTTTCTATTACACATTAATTGTGAATCTATTTTTACAATTAGAGAGTGGATGGCTCTGAGGGATTATCAAGAATTACCAGCTACTGCAAAAAACAGCCAGAAACATGAGTGAAATTCTGACATTTTCCATAGGTCTGTGTGCAAAGCTGGTGACAGAATCAACTTGTTAGTTGAAAATTGTCGACCTCAGGAAAAGAATGTGAATTCAAATCAATAATTTTTTTTATGAGTTTTAATTTTGTCTGAATTAAGCCTTGATTAAGTTTCCCACTGCAGTCCCTGGTGCTGTAGCATTGGTAGCTGAGGGGAAGATTTTACTCTGCCTGTGCATCCAAGATCACCATTTTCACAGGGATGCTGCCAACTGCCCTGGCACTGCTTCTCTCCTGCATTCTCCATTTTGTGGTGGTTTGGTAAAAGCTTTTGTCCCACTGCTGGCTCAGAGAACTTTTGCTTGTGGTGATTTTCATATTGTTTGAGTGGTTGTTCGCCCAAGGTTTAAGTTGGATTTGAAGCCCCCAGGACGAGGAGGGAAAAGTGACACAAAACCAACCACAACCAACCCTGATCTCTTCGTGCTATTGGTGGTAACAGTCTTTAACATGGCACAGTATTGGACAATCATAAACAGCTTTTGTTTCATAGGGATATCTCTGTCCCATATTAAAATCCGCCTTTGCCACAGAAAATCAATGTTTATACTGAAAAACAGATGGGGACTCAGGTTTGGGTGTTTTCTACCGTGATGTTAAATCCCACAAGCATAAAGTTAAGTTTTCCCCTCCACCCTCCACTGCCAGCAGGTCCTCGGGGGGAGTTTGTGAAGGGTCAGCTCTGCTCAGAGTGCTGAGAAGCAGATGGCTCATCTTCATGGGCTGCACACTTGGGGGGTGATGGTGGCTCTGTCACTTATGACACTGGGTCCCATGAGGTTGTTTTGCAACAGTGTTATTAAGAATGTATTTCTGGAAGTGGTGTGTGAAACTGCTAAAAGATCGTAGGTGTTGGACAAAGGGAGGGATCTGAAGCAGCAGAACCCTCAGGCTCTGGTTTAACATCAAGCCTGAGGTGTGCTGTACCAGCCCTTGCTGAAGGTGTATTTGGGACATGCAACACTGGTGAATTGTGAGGGTCTGAAAAGCTGCCTAGGGGTGAGAAATCTACTCCGCGTTTGGTGGTGCAATAGTACAATGTTTGTGTGGTTGGATGGAATTCAGTAATCATGGAAAGACAGAGGAAGGAGCCTCTGCAGATCCATACTTGTGCTGATGGTAGGGACCTTTTGTTGCTCAGGATTGATGCTGCTGAGAAGACTGTGGGGTCTGGGGCCAAGGCCAGAGGGGGTAAGAGCAGGTTTCTAAATCTGAGTGCTGTGTTTTCTACTGAATGTCAACAAGCCTGGACTGGAAGAGCCCACAGCAGCCACTGGGAGGGAGCAGTGGCAGGGAAAGCCTTGCCTGACAGGACATTCCTGAGGCTCCGCTGTGGCTTTAGTGTCCCTTGGTGACCAGCATGCCAAGGACTCAGCCTTGTGACAAGGAACTGAGGGTGTCTCAGCAGCCCCTTCCCCAGCCCCAGCTGCCTGCCTGGCTCACAAATGCTGCTGATGTAGCAGAGGGCAGGGCAAAGGGAGCAGGAGGTGCTGGTGGGAGCTCCTACACAGGGCTGTATCAACCAGAACTCCCGGGATAGTGTGACTGTGATGGCCTGCCATGGTGCTTGGGTAGTTCTTAGCCCCACGGAGGTGTGATCCCCATCCAGAGCTGCTCGAGTGATGCACACAAACAGCAGAGATTTAGGGGGGAGTGCCCAGACTGGGCGATGCAAGGGCCCCTTGTCCGCCCCGCTGCGAGTGAATGGAGCCTTATGGATGACAATTCATAAATCCTGAGTTATTTACTGCATGCAACCTGCCCCAAGCAGTAAATCTTATTTTCATTTACCTGAAGTTAATTTCTTTTTAGAAACAATAGCGTTGCCCATGAGCCTCTTGGAAGATGTATCCGTTTGTGAACTCGTGGCTAATGGATGGTTTGGATGGGTGCCAAGACATCAGGAAATCGGTTGTACCCGTTCTGGCTAAGCCTGGAAAAACAGTCAGTGTTAAGTAATGCTGTCCAAAGGCAAGTAGAAAGATGAAGCTACAGACAAGCAGTTAGAAAATACCCCTCCCACTCTGGGAGCTCTGTGATTGATGCACAGAGGTGCTGTGCAGGAGCATGGAGGGGCTATTGTGTGAAGCAGAACACCCTCCAGCAGGGTGCAGTGAGTTGGGAAAGCAAATTGGACAAATTGCTGTGGTACTTCAATGCCACAGCTGAGGAAGAGGTTAGAGACTTCAGGATAAGGACTCAGAAATGTATTGTGTATGTCTAAGTTGGATCTGTAGAAAATCATCTTCCTTGACTACCACATTGCTGCTGGTAAAGTTAAGGGTTGTATTCCTCCGGACTGAAGTAGGAAAGGACATTAATTTCTACATGCAAATAATTTTCCTAGTCTCAAAACTGGATATATCAGGAGATTAAAAAATTTAAAGGCCTGGTTCTTCTGTCTTTTACACAAGTAAATTGCCATGAAATAAAAACAAAGCTGTTGTCTCTACCTGCGATGCTTACAGATTGCAGGCAAATACTTTCTATAAACTCCAATCTCTGAAATAATACATTTTGCAAGATCTGTTTCATTCTGTACTGAAATACAATTTGTTGCAAGCACGGCTGCTTTACTTTATGGAGCTAAATGGACTGAGTGTTGCTGTCTGCCTGATGCACTCCTCAGGCATAACTGAATCTTTTGGCAGTGTCAGGAGGACGTAACAGAAGAAAGGCAAAGCACTTGCATTCTGTATCCCTGTGGATAAAGCAGAAAACTGTCCTCAGTAGTTTGCTCAGGTTTTTGTAGTTTATAGTCTTGTATACCATCATCTTTTCAGTAGTTGCTCTGAAACCTCTCTGTTTCAAGTAACCAAATGTGAATTACAATGCAGAAGCACATGAATAGACCCTGTATCTAGAAAAATGCAATTTTTGATTCACCATGAACAGCAAAGTAGACTCATCATCACAAGGAGTTCCTTGTAATACAGCTATTCATGGTTCAGGTACAGATCTAAGTGGATCAGAAACCAAATTAGGTAGAAGCTAAGGGTTTAAACAGAGATACTAAAGCCACAGTGAGCATGAAATAATGAACTGTGTTCTCCAAGCCTACCTAGAAGTCCTGCTAGTTTGGGCAGTTGTGCAGTGTGTGTGTGTGTCATGTCCTGTATGGTGGCATCTCTTATCTTGTTTGGCTGAACGGACAAACCTGACCAAGTGTCACTGTTCAAATTTATACAGCCTCTCCTCTGTCCTGGGAGAAATAAATCAGGCCCTAAGGAATGGCTGAGCCTGAGCCTGTGCACCCTGTTTGTCCCTACCACCTTGGAGGGCCATCCTGGAGGTCTGCTCAGCCCCCCTGCACTGCCAGAGGAGGGAATTGCTGCCTTGTCTGTGGGATTTCTGTCTGTCAAACACTACAAATGCTTTTCCCTTCACCAACCATTTCTAAGTGTTTGTGTCCCAGTGGCCTGGCAGGCATGCAGGTGTTATTCCCAGAGATGGTGCAATGAATGTTTTCCAGTGCTCCTGCTGTTGTGTGTATAAAGCTGTGTCCTGAGGCCACAAACTCACTGCAGACCCACCTCACTGTGGGCACTGTCCCAGCAAGTGGTAAATTAGTGGTATTTTTCCCAGAAGTGATTATAATAAGGAAGGAATAAGACAAAAGGGAATGTGTCATTTTCCCATTATAGATGGCAAAAGGAGGAGAATGCCTCTCTTGTTACAGATGTACTCTACTGTCTAAGTGGAAATAATTCTTATACTGATGGATGCAGGGTTGCACCAGTGTTTGTACCGCTTCAGCTTGGTCTCCTTCCAGGGCAAGAGAGGCACAGCAGCAGAGACAGCCTGAACACAGCACAGGCAGGGGAGGCTGTGCTGAATGAGGTGAACCTCTATTGGACAAGTGCACTTTTTCATCTGAAAGGAAGACACAAAATGTTTTTCTCGACCCACACAGAAAGGCGTGCTAACCCCTTCTTCCTTTCCCTGCTGCCTGATGGATTTCACTGGGCTCAGTTTTTACATCAAAGCAAATTAAAGCTAAAGAAAACACAACAACAGGGAAAAGTCCCATCATCTCACAGCACGTCTTCCCTGCAGAGAGATATTTTTGACAATTCTGTTTCTTTTTTTTTTCCTAATTAGAAGTAACGATGTGTTTTTCGGGTCAAGAAGACCTCCTTTGCTGTGAAATATTAGGCTGATTTTGACAGTGTGGCTAAAAATAGGCATGTACACACACATGTGCCTGCATGCACATGCACCAGCAGGAATAAACATGGAGTGCTCTTTGCCTAATTACAAACATACTTTCCTCTGGGGGTGGGGGAGCGCCTTTGCCTGCAGTTAGTTGTTTTTCAAGTAAATAGAGAGAAGGAGGTTTCTGAAGAACAGATGGGCTGGAATGAGGAATAGAAATATTTTCAGTCAAAGATGGGCAGGATGATGTAATAAGCCACAGGAACAAAGTTCAGTTATTTTATGCTCTCATCCAGACCTCAGAGTGAAAATGCCTCTGTTGTTAATTTCGGATTCATCTGCTTTTGAAGGCTGGCTCTGGCTTTAAATGCTATTATAATATACACGGAGCTAAACTGGGCAAACAGCAATTGAGCAATGATGGAAGAATATATTTGTCAGCACTGGAAGCGTTTGGGTAGTGCTTGCACTGCAGATGATAGGCCAGAGATGCATTTGGTTACTCTGGAGGCAAAAGGGTGCACCTTGAATAACCCTAATAGAAGCTCTCAAAATTTGCCTCTGACTGAGTGAAGTGAGGTTGGCTTTTGAGGCTGCCATTTGAGGGTTCATAAATACTTTGGCAAGGCTGGCTGGTTCTTGTGCTGGGACTAAATCTCTCCTGCTCCACTTCCAGGCGTAGCAACTCCTGTGAGAGCTCTTAGGTGCACCTTGGCCTGTTGGGTCCCGGGGAATGCAGAGACAGAACTGATGCCTGTTCTGCAGCTGCTGTGGTCATGTTGGTTAGCACTACAACCTTTGGGAAAACTGCTAATGGAGCATTGTTATCCTGAGGAGTGGATTCTTCAGATGAGGCGAAGTGTCAACAGTCTTAAATGGTGTTCCACGAGGCAGGAAGGAGTCTTGTGCAAGGCCAAAACAGGAGAAAGGGCAGGAGAGCCTGATGGGGATCTTGCTTAGGAGCTTGGTGCAATTCAGTACCTCCAGTGAGGGAGAATGACTATGAAGGTTAAAATCCCAGTCACTGGAGCTGTTGGTGGTGATGTCTTTGCAACAAGCTGGCCAGACAGCAGCTGCTGGGGGAACCTAAGTGGGTTTCACCTTTTAGCTCAGAGCCACAGAGCTGGGATGTAGCTCTGTGAAGTGTTGCTGTCCCAGAGCTGGCTCAGAGGAAAGCAGCAGTGGAGTTGCCATGGAAAGATGCTGTAGGAAGTGTAGAAACTCTTGCAGTTGGTCCAAGCATTGAGGTTTTGCCAGCCACTGATGAGTGCAGAGAAAGGTGCAGAAAGCATGCACAACAATCACCCAGTGGCTCTGACAAGCTGATGGAGAAAATTAGGATAAGAAGTGGTGCAAAGAATGACAGTGAAGAGTGTGTATGAAATGAGGAATTTAGGGATGGTCACATACCTGTGGAAATGTTCTCCCTGCCTCTACAAAGCTTATTTTCAGGACTCAATTAGCTTCTATGTCAGATGGGATAAAATTCTTGGTGTTTATTTCAGTATTGATCAAATTGGTCCCAGTTGTTTGCGCAGCACTGTGCTCTAGTCCTGGTTGCATTTGGTTAGCTCCCTTCAGAGACAAGAGCGATGCCCATGAATCAAGCAGAACAATTTATTCACTAAGAGAAGCCTAATGGATGGTTTGGACAGCCTCCAAAAGTACATCTCTCCCTGTCTGAGAAGGCTGAAACGTTTCAGCACTTGAGAACAAAATCCAGAGATGGGCACAGCTGAGGGCTGCACACAAAACTGACAAACAGAGATTGCCTTTTCCTCTCTCTGCTTCCTCAGCCTCTCAGGGACTTAACTTCTACAAGGGAAGGATTTGGGAATTTAAAACCTGACCAAATGCCATTGCCTCAGATTCATGGCTATACATTCTAAAGCTCAAGGGTTGAGGTCCAGAAAGCTTCTGAGAAGTATTGTGCTCCTACAGTGTGTCCCAAGTCCCTACATGGCTTTAATTAGTGTTTGTTTGAATTAACATGACCTAAAGTCTGAAGTGAATGTGACATCTGAGAAAAATAAAAATGCAGGACACTTTGAGACAGCTAAAAGGCAGTTTAGATTGCTACAGGATGATATTAGTTGTGATTGAAAAAAAAAAACAAACAAACGTTCAGTCCAGTAAAGTTTATTGCGAATGAAAATGTGCTGTTGAGGGGTTTAGGGTATGTTGGGTTGGCCTCATCCAGCAGCTGACCTGGCCACTTGCTCAGTCCTTCCCTTAGGGAGAGTTGGGGGAGCACTGGAAGAACGAAAGTCCATAAGACCTCCTGGGTGAAGGTAAAGGCACTTTAATAACTGAAGGAGCACAAAGGCAGGAGGGCAGTAAGTGCTGCAGAGATGGTCATCCACCACCATCCATGACTGATACCCAGACAGCCTCTGAGCAACAGCTACCTTGGAAAGATTGACCCTCCTTTTGGTCCCACCTGCATCCCCTCACATCTCCCCTCCACTCCCTGGAGAAGCAGGGAAGTCCTTTATGCTCTGCAGGAGCCAGAATTCTACTGTGTTATCAACACTGATAAAGTCACAGATCTAAAACCTGGTGCCATACGGGCTGCTGGGATGAAAATTAACTCCATCCTAGCCGTATCCCATGCACTGGCATTTGGAAGGGAGAGGGCTTTGTCAGGCTCATGCCTTTTATCATCACCAGGAGCTGAAGGAAGAATCAAGAGGCCACACACTGCTTCCCAAAAGGGCAGTAGGAAGACACCATTAGCTGCAGTCCTGCAAAAAAAGAGAGTTTTGGCAGTTCCAGCAGTGATTTGGTTTGGTGGTAGTCACCCATGATACATGGCACAAAAGAGGAGATAGAAAAGCAATATGTTATTTCCCAAGAGGACGGAGTCTGTCTGGGCCATGGCAGTAGCAGTCAGCTCTCTTTGCACTGCTCCTGTGCCTGCCCAGACAGAGAACAACACTTTGTAAGGGAAGGTAACCTGGTGCTCTTCAGGAAATTGCCAGTGGGTTATTTCCTATAGAAATTATTATTTTCCTATGGAAGTAATTTCATATGGTTATTTTCTTCTGGGAGGGCTGACTAAGGGAATGTCAATTCAAGAGTCTGTTTGTGCTGTCGTGTGCTGCCCCTTTCTAGCTTGAGTTTGTCTGGATGATGGATGCAGGGGCATAGTATGTGGGAACATTGGACAGCCAGGCAATGTGGGGATGGGGTTCCTTCATGTGGTGCTGTTAGGAGAGGTCATACTCTGAGTGATAAGAAAGCTTGAAAATTTACTTGCCCAAAGGGCAGGAAGTTTCTTCTGTGTCTACTCTGTGCCACAACCATCAGTCTCTGAGTAAGTGCCAACTGCTGGGGGTGTCTCTCATCTCCGAAATTGTCAGAATTGGGTGCTAATGGTCATTTATCCTTGCACAGTTTTGTTAGAAAAATGCCAAATGGGTACAAAGTGCTTCCAGACCAGTACATAGCAGTGATGGTTGTGTGACAATGCAATAGATCAACATGCTCGAGTGGAGAAATCTTCATCCAGGTGCTGCAAGGCTCCTTAGAAGCCAAGGTGTGTCTACTGCTCTATCCTTTGGCTACTGACAAAAGCGACCTTGTGCTAAGTGCAAATTCCATGGAAGGAGATAGCACCAGCAGAAGTGCACACAAAGAGAAAATACAGGAGAAAAGGCAGGTGTGTGGTATGAAGCCTTGAGTAGCTGCCAGAAAGCTGATCTCTGTATTTACTCACCTGGAGGGTGCCAGAGCCTGTGTGGTTCGTGAGGGTCCCCCGAGATGGAAGCATTACTGTGCCTATAAGTAATATTCCTGTTTACTCCCACTGATGCTTTATGTAACACGCCTCCTCTGCCCGTGACTGCCTGTCAGAGCTGAAGTAACTTTCCTTTTGATAGATGTCTTCATGCTGGAGGGGAATTGTGGGGATTTCAGTATGCAATGGCCACCAGCAGGAACAGTGACCCTGTCTGTGCTGTCTTCTAGAGGAGCATGGAGGCTTGAAGGTGGATGATGAAGATCCAGCCAGTCAGCACTGCATTTATTTTTCCTGGATGTTTCTGTACCTGAATTATGAGAGCAAGAATCTTTTCCTTTGGGAGAGTTTGTGATCAGTCAGATGCTTCCAGGCTTTTATCATTTAGATACAAAATAGAAATCCTGTAATAATAATCTTAGCTGTTTTCTTTACGTGGTGTTTTCTCACTTCTTTGCTGTGTTGTATTTCCATTGAGTTGCAGAAGGCAAGGCTTTCTGTGATAGGGAGATGATGCAGAGTCAAATGTCGGAGTGTGTCCTTTGTATTAAAGGACTGATGATTATACTCCAGCCACCCCACCTTACACCTCAAATCAGTCACTCATGTAGCAGCATAAAATAGAGGGATATTTAAGTTGCCTTGAATCTTCATGAAATTAACCCCCTTTCAGTCTCTACCTGCAGATGGTTCTGTATATTTTTCCCTTTTTGTGAGAAGTCAAAAGGGCAGCACAGTTAGAGAAATGCTGTGGTTCAGTGGTGCAGGGGAACTGTCCTGTTGTGGGACAGAATGTGAAAATTGCAGCAGCATCTTAATTCACGGTGTCAGCAACTAAATTCCTGTCAGGAGAGCAATTTTGAGGATGCAGCAAACTCATCTTCCAGGACTTGCAGACTTCATGGCTCAGCTCACATTTAATGAACAGCAAACTTTGTGGTCAACACTGTAGGCTCTGAATTTTTTCAAATCCTCTACCTTATTCCGAGATTTACTAGGACAAAACTCTCCCTGAATAATTTTGAGCCACCTCCCTTTACTGTTCAGTAGAGGAAAAGAAACAGCAGCTAAAACCTGACCTTGCTTAGAATAACTCTAATTATTCATGTCCTTTTTATGGCCTGCTGCTGCCAACAGCTTCCGCTCGCTTTGCAGTTGTGGGTCGCAGTGCCTGCTGCTGCTGTGTGCTCAGCTGGGCTAATACCAAGTGCCATATTCCATGAATATATTCCCTTGATCAGAAATCAGAATTTATTTCAGCTGTGTTTATTTCTCTCTTCATGTGCACTGTCTCCATCCATCCACCAACCCCCCACCAAGACCTATTACTCGCTTTTTCTTCAGACTAACACGGTCTGGAAATGCAGTTGCTTTTCATTTCATGCATGTGAGCAGACTGCTGAAAGTCTTCACTGTTTTCACACCCCTTCCTCATTTCTTCCCACTAAGCTGTTTTGAGATGTGTCAAGGGATAATCCTGAGCTGCGTTCATCTGTTACAGAAAATTTGAGGTCTTGGCTATACTATGAACACCTGCCCAAAATAGGACACCAAAGGCTGTTACACCCACCAAATGCTGCCTCATCTGGACATAGATGTGCTTTGTACTGCCAGAATATAAAGAAAAAAATACACCTTTGGGCAGACACAGACATAAAGCACAATACAAGCCATTTTTGTTTATAAAAAGGAAAGGGGGGTGGTATCGTATGGATGTGGCCGTATCCACACATGGGATTGTTTCCAGCACAACTCCTCAGTGAAGGATCACACCTCTCCATGTCCCTGCCTCACAGAGCTCTCCTGGCAGAAATGCTCTTATGTTCCTCATTAGTTGTTGCCTGATTTTTCTCTTTGAAAGGACTCTGCTGATGGGAAACGGAGAGCGAGAGACCTGCTGTGAATTCCTCTGCTTCACCCACAGAACAGCTCCCACGGGAGAGCAGAGACTGATAAGTGGGGTGTGAGTTTGAAATAATGGTCCCCTGACAAAAATCCACGCTGGCTGCAATGGTGTGAATCCAGGCTTCTCTTGTCTCCCTGGTATTGTCTCAGTTACATGATTCTCCCTAAAGCTGGAGCACAGCCATGCATGTTTGGTCCTCCTTGGGAGAAGAGAGACATTGTGTGGTCCCAGCTCTTTGGGTCAGTCCTAAAATTCATCCTTGCTTTGAGACTGCTTTGGCTGTTTCAGGCTAGCTGGTGGCCACCTGGCTTTTTTGAATTAAGAAGAATCA
The DNA here is from genome assembly GCA_013390105.1 of Tichodroma muraria. Taxonomy (NCBI): domain Eukaryota; kingdom Metazoa; phylum Chordata; class Aves; order Passeriformes; family Sittidae; genus Tichodroma; species Tichodroma muraria. The sequence goes on along the minus strand of WAAG01075470.1, from coordinate 143,388 downwards.
AAGGAATCACCTGCAAAATCACCCAGTGACACTGTTTCCTGTTGAAAAGGCACTTGGGCTCAAGCTTGTTTTGGGTACACATTAGTATCAAATGTATCCTTTTAGTGTATTTAGGTCCTGCTGAGATAATTCTACACCGCGTGTAGGATAAGGCCCACTCCTGCCCCGGGCAGCTCAGAGTTGGGAACGACGCCCAGTGAATCGTTGGTGTAGAATTCAAACTATGAGCAAAATAGTTCTGTTCCCCAGCTCTCTTCACCCCAGCGGAGTTCCTCTTGTCCTCTTTCACCTCCCACCTCTGAAAGGGCCGTTTTCTTTACAGTGCACGGGCTGAGAGTTGCTGTCTCCATGCTGTCTTCTAAGGAGACATTTTCTTGCTGGCATCTCCCAGGTTCAGCCCCTGAGCACCATGATTCTGAAGCCATTTGTTCCCAAGTGTGTCTCCTCATTATCCACACCAATATATAAACCTCTTCTTTGATCCTGTCAGCATCCTGATGCCAGAGAAGTTTTTCTGCAGCTGTTTTTGTGGTTAGACAATGCACCCTGCACAAAGTCATTTTACTCGGTTTCTTTGATGCACTAAAACATTCACCAATATCTCCTATTCTTGCTCTTAAGGTCTGGTCAAATGCTGTGTAAGCTCAGTTTATTCAAGCTGTATCTCATGTTTCATTGCACGAGTTTTGTATTCAATTAACTACAATTTGGATGCCTGCAAAATTCCCAATATGCAAATGTCTTATATTCGGCAAAATTGGACTGGAAATCTCATTAGACCAGGCTTTTATGTTCTGTCCCTGACTTCCCTTCCAAATAAGCTGTCTTCAAAACACTTTATAGTAATTCTCTTGGGGTTTTTTTGATTTTCTATTCTTGCCTTTCCTCAGAACAGAAAAAAAAAAAGAAGAAAAATATGCTGAAAAATGACAAATGCTAAAATAATTTGCATATGTGATTTTTTTTCCAACCTTCTACAGAGGTTTGCTTCAGATCAAAGTTCAGGTCATTCTCCACTGCCTGAGGTTTTTTATTTTCCATGGTTACAGCACAGAGGATGATGGAACTAATGTGAAGTGATGCCAGTGCCTGTTTGGACAATATTTGGATCAGTAAAAGTGTGCTCAGTGTTTTCCAAGTATAAAAAGCCAAAAGAAACCACCTTGAGGTACCATGTGATGTTGTTTGCTTTGACCCAAGATAGCTAAAATGAAAGGTCTCTCTGAACAGAGGGTGTTAAAAACCATCCCACCTTTTTGCATGTGTGTGTGTGAGGAAGGAAATATGGTGTTTACAGGGGCACGCTGGGCTTCAGCTCCTCTGTTTGCCTCTGTGTGTCCAGAGAGAATTTCCTGAGTGAAATGACTTTGATTGCTCTAGTCCAGCTTTTAAAGGTGGGCAAATAGAGAGCTCTTCTCCCAGATTACACAAATTGAACCTTTTGTTGGAAATGTCAGTAATGCTGGAAAGGACAGGGGCTGGGAGGCTCTTTCCAGACAGGCTCACTCCTCCAGTGAAGTCTCCTACATTAAATTTGAGGTGGGCTGTCGGAGCCCTGTGAGGTGCTGCTACAGCCAAGTTTTCAACCACAGTGTGCAAATTTTGAATATAAAAATGAAACGGGGCTGCTCTTATTCTAATTTTCATGGGAATGTTCTTGCATGCAAAGCTCCTCTGCAGTTTGGGACAGTTTGAGGCTGGATCACAGGTACCAGCAGCAATGAGCAGCGTTCAGCTAGAACCTCAGAGCTGCTATGCACTTTATCTTACCTAAAACAGGGATAAATCTACTTTTTTTTCCTACCTGCTTTCCTTGGGACAGTGCTGTGAGATCTGAGAATGAAGAGCACTGCTGGAATCAGCACTTTGTGCAAATACCAGGCTGATGTGCTGGAGAGCTGTGAGCTGCTGGACAGTCACTGGAACTGAGAGCTTTTTGCTCACCCTCTGTGCAGTCTGAGAGGTCAGTCCCAAGTGTAGGCACAGCTTTCACCATCAGTGTGTAAGGACAGGCTCTGCCCTTGCTGCACAGGCTGGCTGCTCCCACCAGCTGCCACCAGAGCCTCTCTTGGCTCTGGATTAATCCACCTGCACATTGTATTGTGCAGACACCCACAAATTGCAGGTGGATGCCTGTGTACAGAGGAATATCCCTACCTGTCCAGATTGTCCATGTCCCAGTCTAAAGTGACAGATTATTCTTCCAGTGAGAAAATTTCATCAGCTGTCCCTTGCCCAGCCAGAGGAGGAAAGTCTGTCCTTCTCAGTGCTACCCTATACAGGATTGCTGGCCCTCTCCCGAGGGCCTGGGCTCAGCCTGGCCCTGGATGAACAGCCTGTTTCTCTCATGTAGGGGGACAGTAGGCCCTGGGAACAATGCCTGAACTCTTTGATCGTTTCCAGCTCATTTCCAGCTGTGAACGACTCATGCTGTGCTCAGGGGTTCTCCCCAGTACCTGTTACTCAAGTTTGAAAGTATCCCAGCTCTGGCCTGATGCAAAGGCATGTTTCTGACCTAATTGCTGCTCCTGCTGCTGGGATTAAGCTGTCCTCGGTGTGCTGGGACTCGCCCCTGGTGGCACTCGCCGCGTTTAGTGCAGGGGATGCTATCGCTGCCGTGGGAGGGGATTGCCGGGCAGCCATCGGTGCTCTGCCCACCTCGACACCGCCTCTCCCCTTGCATCCCTCCAGACGGAACGAAATGGGGAACATTTAAATGCAGGAGGAATATGGCTGTGGAATGGTGGGTCACAGTGGTGGGACTGGATTCAGTTTCCATCTTCTAAGAGAAAGAGGCAGCACTAGCTTCTTGGTTCAGGAGCCGTTAATTAGCAATTAGTGGCTCAGTGGCCCAAACTCAAGGCTTTGCAGTATGCTTCAGTTCACTCCAATTTGCTCAAATATCTTAGTATGCACTGGAAGGATAGGCCATTGGCATGTTATTTTATATTATTTTCTTTTTTTTTTTTTTTAAGCTCAGATGTTTTTGTTTAAGACCTGGAGGGTCCTTTTTTTGATTGCTTTTGTCTTGCTTGTGATGCAGAGAATGGTCCTCAGGGTTAATGGCTAAATCCAAACAGTGTCCTCTGCTGTCTGTGCACCAGGGTGTACTCAAGTGCTCGTCGCTTTATTTTACAACCACAAATTTTTCTAAACTTAGCAGAGCATACACTTTGTCAGGAGCTGTCCCCTTGCCAAGTTTCAGGTTTCAAAGTATTGCCATTTTTGAGCTATTCCCTGCTTCTTTCCTTCTGTGTGTCTCCCTCGTGTAGCACACAAAACTTTCTTTTTAATGTAGAAAATTATATTTTTTCCACCCATTTGTAACTTGAAACATCTGAAGAGGTTTTGCTCCAAGTTTATATTTAAAAGAAATAATGAAAGCCAATGCTGGCAGAGAAAGCAGTGTGAAAAGTTGCAGCTCAGAAAATTCAAGAACATTATGGGCATTTGCAGGGGAGGAGGAAAATGGAAGTCCTTGCAGCCTGTCTTAACAGGAGTCATGTGTGATACTCAATAGAATTAAAGCTGCTGTAGCACAGAGCAGTACTCCTGTTTGGGCAGCCTAATGTGCTTCATAAAGGGATGGGAATTACTTGCTGGCAGTCCAGCCAGTTGTTGTGATCCAGCATCTTCAAAAGCACTGTGATAGCTGAGCATTTATGTATTTGAAGATCTGTCTGGGAGGGCTGTGCTGTGAGTTTCTGGCCCATGAACAGTTACAAACATCTGGGCTTTCTTTGTGCTATCGTCAAGTCAGGAGGCTTTTGGACAACCCCATCTGGCCTGGCAGAATCTTCCACTGCTCCCTGACACCATGGGGTTTATTTACTGACTGCCCCCCTGGAGAAAACTGGGATCATCTAGGCTGGGTCTAGGTTGTCTAGAGATTGGTAGGCTCAATTTAAATCTATTTCAAGAGGGCTACTCTTAAAATATGTCTAGATATAGGATAGTTTTTCTTATGTCTTTGTTTTAGTCATGGCATGGCCTTAGGTTTTGGTGACCTGGTGTGGCTGCTGGTCAAGGCATCAAGCTAGACTTTGATTTTTGTCAGAAAGTGAAGCTTTTCCACTTCAATATCCCATGAGCCAGATGCTACCATCTGCTGCAGATTTTCCTCCCCTCCTGCCCTGTCCTCTGAAGCCCCCCAGCAGTTGTTTTATATGAATATGTGAATAATGACATTGCTGGGTTTCCAACTGTGCACACCTTTTGTGGATTTTGCAGGTCTCCAGCAAAAAGTTGGTCTTTCAGCCACCACACCGTTGGCTACGTGGCTGAGAGTATGACATCTGTAAGACAGGACCAGGAAGCAGGTTTTGGACTAGGACGTATAATACCCGCTTGCTCTTTATGCAGCAGGAAGGGTTTTTGACTGTAATCTGTAATGTCAGGGCCAGGGTGACAACTTGCCTCCACAGCAGAACCCAGCATCTCACAGATATGCTCCTGCATGTCCCCTATTTGTTTGACTCTGGAGATCTCAAGCTTCTCAAATTACATTCTTTGGTGCTCTTAGGGCTTGTGAATCCAGAGCTATGGATTCATTTTCATGCACAAGGATTTGAGGTGCAGGGAAGTTAATCCTGGATCTAATGCCAACTACAATGAGATGTGGCTCTGAGTCAAAGCCACAAGTTGGCCAGCTTCCTCTTTGGGGACTTCCTTGCCTGCTACTAGTTCCAAATATTATGTCTGGCTTGAAATTTTGTGATTAGGCAAATTAAATTCCTAGGTCTGAACAGTGCAGGAATTTGTAAAAATGTAGAACTAGAGTAGAATCTAAAATGGCCTTGTTGCAACTTACCTTTGTGTTTAAACAAAACTTCAGCTGGAAAAGAAGTAGACCTTCTGGGACAAAATTGTAGGTTCAAGGCCCTGAAAGGGATGATTCAACATTTCATCTTTAGGGCTGGCTGGATTTGTTTGGGTGCAACCCATCTATTATGCATGAGCATGAATGATCCTGTGTACTTTCCATAAAAATCTTCTTCCACTTGGAACTGTTTAAGGCTTTTGGCCATTGAAGCATTTGTAAATTTAAAAACAATCTGCTGATTTTCTTTAAACCAGCCTTGTTTGGTGTGTTCCTCAGTTTTGTACTGCTTTGAGTTGTGTGTGGGCACTGTGTTTAGAGAAAAAAAAAGAAAATTATTGTTATCACTGAAGACAAATTCCTAGATGCGGTGCCATGGTGTAGTAAATGCCATGTAAACCCAGAGTAACAAAATGCTCTTTCATCCGCCACCTACCACAACACAAACCTGCACTTTCAGGTGTGAGGGCAGATGTGTACCATACACAGCGTGCAGTTTCTGTGGCAGGCTGATGGAACGCTGCACCTTGTTATTCCCAACCTCGCCTCTTTGGGACACTGTGGGTTAGACCCAGGAGATGTCTTTGTGGCTTGGTGTCCGTAAATGGCCTCATTTGCTTTGGCCTGGCTGCCCGTTGACATCTGCTTCTCGCTAATTAGGTGTGGATTAAAAGGTGATCACCCAGCTACTTATCTTTGCAGCCCAGGGGGTGGTGCCAGGCGGGTGTGTTTGACATGCCAGGGAGCCGGGAGCCTCTCATCCCACACCAGTCACCCTGGGTCACCGTGCCCACCACACAGCTCTATTTCTACTCGTTATATAGACTTAATAAATAAATAGCACCTTCTAAACGTGTAGGCGGCTTGTCGAGCACGGCACTGGCCCTTCCAAACGCGCCCTGAAGCCAAAACCGAGTGTTCAGCGTGGCCAGGATTGATCATTAGAGCCGTACAGGATAGAAAGCGTGTTTGTGGCTGCCGTGCCAGCTTGCCTGAATAGCCCACAGTGTAATCTCCCTCTTTCCTTGGTGGGAGGAGCTGCCAAAAATAGCAAGCCAAGAATTCGTCCATGTTATTTCTGGGATTGCACCAGGAACTGACACGAGGAGGAGAGGAGAGAAAAAGCGAGCAGTGTGATGAGTTTAGGGTCCATGGTTTGCTTGGGTTTTCGTGCTGCTGTGGGGCCACTGGAAGAGTCTGGTAGCCACATCCTGCATGTGCCCACTCCCACATGTGAGACCCTCCCCGAGACCTGGTGGCTTGAAGGAGGTTACTCCTGTCTCTGCTCTCTCTTGGGGCAGCCCTGCTGGGCCCAAGGCAGATGGGACTGAGCCAGGGAGTCTGTTTTGTGCTCCCCACGGCCACGGGACTGTGGAGGGAGTGAAGTGTCAGTTCCTGTGCCTGAGAAAAGGCATGGATGAGCCCCAGCTGAATCGACCTTCACAAAAGCCTGCGAATCAAGCTGTGACTTCTCTGTGGAAAGGGCTGTTTGTGTGATAGGAGACATCACTACCCTGGACAGCGGGGTGGGATCCTGGGGTGGGGACGGAGGCACACTCCTCTGCCACTGCTGCTGCATCCAGACCCAGGTGGGCCTTGGCCATGGGGTTATTTCTGAGACCAGCAGAAAACTTTAGCTTATTGCTAGGCAACAAAAAGGACATTGAAGGTAATGCTATGCTGGTCTTATCTTATATTTCCTGCACTATCTGTCCCTTCTTTCCTCCTTCCTTCTTTGCTTTCAGCATGTACCCATTGGAAGTAAGATCAGTTAGCATCTCATTCTGTGGCCACAGCAGCTCCCCTGGCAGCAGGGCAGTGGCTCTGCACCAGCCCTGGCACGTGCCACCACCTGCTCAGGGAAAGGGTTGGGGATGTGTAGAAAGCTGAGGTTACCTAGGGCTGGGTGACAGGACATGGAGAAAAGCTGTATGTTCTTATTGGAGAGAAGTGAAAGATGCTCATGGCAAGAAGGGAGGAACTCAAGCAGTGGCGTTGACAGTGTAGAAACATGGTCTGCAAATGAGAGTGGTAAATCAAGCTTCGTTAGGGTTGCTGCTGAAATCACCACTTTGTCAGCCTGAATGGAACCGTACGAGGGTGTCAGATGCATCGAGAAGATCAGAACTGCCTCTGTGCACTAAGGAAATATCTGTGTCCCTCCTTCACAGGCTCTGGGCCAGCTCCCTGGCCTGTGATGGAGCTAATTCGGCATCTGAGTCCTGGGTTCAGTGGCACTGGCCTCACAAGGGCCTATTTAGCTGCCTGGCTTATCCCCAAGTGGCTGTTTGCTCACTGCCTGCGCTTACATTCGCCATTATCTCTACACAATAGTGCACCATGCCATGATGAAGAGGCTACTGGTGTAAATCCTAGGGAAGGAATAAATTTCTGTGTTGTCTGTTGTGGGATAGGAGGAGAAAGAGGTGAGTTGCATCTTTGGCCTACCCTTGCTTCACCAAAACCCGTCATGCCCTCGAAGTAGGTCCCTCTGCTGTGTCAGTGGCCGTTTGAACATCCCTGGGGGACGCACCAAGATTTACCAATGCAGAGAAATTCAGAAATGTTAGTTCATGTTTGACTGTGGTGATTTATGGCATCATGGTGACATCCATTTTAGAAAGGGCCATGACTGGAACTCAGCAGTGCTGCTGCCATGATGGGAGATCCATCCAGCTTTGCAGAGCTGAGTCTCTAACAGTGAAGCCAGGCAAAGGATGGTGGTGTTGGAGAAAGGACAGAAGTTGAAGGTAAAGATTCGAAGAGGCAAAACCATCTTCTCCACGTCCTGCATAAAGCAGCAAGCAGGGCTAGGACAATAAAGTAGTTGGCCTTGTTCAGAGTCCTAGGTGAAAATATTCCAGGCGAAACCTATCCTCTGTTACCCAGAGAGGTTGTGGATGTCCCATCCCTGGAAGTGTTCAAGGCCAGGCTGGATGGGGCCCTGAGCAACCTGCTCTGGTGGCTTGCATCCCTGCCCAAGGCAGGGGGCTAGAACAAGATGGTCTTTAAGGTCACTTCCAACACAAACTATTCAATGATTCCACGTTCCTGTAGGTTGAGGTTCTGGACGATGCCAGTTGCCCCTGAATCCTGTATTTTGTCATAGTTAGTCCTGCTAGAATCAGGCAAAGCAGCTACAGGGGGAACAGCCCTCACTGTAATTTAGGAGATCAGCATCTGACACTAATCCAGGGGAAATCAGTCCAGGCTGCAACAGGTAACAGGAGCTGGGGATGATGGGTTTGCCTGCACCTTCTCCCTGAAAAGGTCACTTTCACCTGTCATCCCTTTTTTTCCCCCCTCTGTGTATCAGGTCTTGCAAAAGAAAGCATTGAGTACTTTTAATTTGAGGCAGCATTACAGTTCAAAATGTAGTTGATCTTTATTTCACACTGTTTAGAGTGGCTTGAGCAAAGTATCCCAGCTAAAAGGAAATTATTTTCAAGAGAACAGTCCTGGTGCAACTCTACTGATAATTTGATCATTTAAGCATTTTTAAGATCTGAAAATGGCAGCCTGCCTTTTCCACATCATAAAAGGGATGTCTTCAAGGTGCCAAGCAACACATTCAAGGGGAATACCATTGTTTGATTTTAACTCCTGTGGCCTGACATTTAAAGGATCAAGTACAGAAGTGTGACATTTCATCATCTTAAAAACAATGCAGTACACTTTAATAATTCACAAAATTAATTACTGCAGTTAAAAAAATCATCATCATCAACCTATAACTGGGTCATTCACCAGTTACAGGACTAAAAGAATTGCAAGGCAGAGCTCACCCCAGGTATTAAACTCATCAGGATTGTTTGATTAATGTGTTGCTGCCATTCCCATTACTGGCACACAACGGAAGTTGCTGTATGTGGCCCAGCAAAATGTTTTCATATTTTTTAGATTCATGGGAACTTCTTGTCTAAACTACACAATGGAACAGCTGCACTGTACAAAACGCAGCATCTCATCCAAGCAAAGCCTTGGAATGCCAGTTTTTCTTTGGCTGTAAAGGCCAGCCAGTCATTCCATAACTTGAGAGCTGCTGGTGATCTACCAGTGTTCAGGATCCCAAACTGTTAGACCAAGTGGAGAGGAAAGAATTTGGGAAGCTGAGGGCAGGGAGGTAATTTTCCTGCACAACTTTCTGGTGTGAATGAACAGGACTCCTCAGCCAACAGAGTTGTGCTTCCAAACCATTCTTATTGGCAAAGGCATTTAAAACCTGATTTCAGTAGGATGGAGGAAGCTGAAACTCTTAATTAGGAATATTTAGTCAAGCACAAGAAGTGATTGACAAGCAGCTAAAGTAAGGGAATACCTTATGGAGCAGGGTATGAGGTGATCAGGTTAAACTGCTCTGTTCATCGTGGTGACTCTATCCCTTTGTTTCAGATTCATTATTTGATCTCCATACAAAATCCCCTGCAAATAAAATAGGTAACAACATCTGGTGAAACTGTTGGTCTGCCTGCCATAAAGGACTTCACCCAAGGCCTGGAAATGTAGATATTATTGTAGGGGTTTTTTTGTTTGTTTGTTTTTTTCCCAATTCCAACTCTTTTTCCTGTAGGATGTCAGGGTGATAGCCAGCTGTAGCACTTTTAACATAGCAGAGGTAGGGAAAGCTCTATAGAGAGTGTCATCACAGCTGAAATTCAGATCTGTTTTTCCACTTGGTGTAATTGAGATGTGAGCTTTGTAGCCTCCTTCAGTTAAAATCCTGTTGAACCCCTCTGAGACTCACAAGTGTGAGCTGCTGTTCACTGCTGGCCACTGGTGACACAAGCACTGCAGCTCAGCAGTCCCTTGGGCCTTCAGGAAAGCATCCTGCAATGAAAATTCTGTACAGAGAGAACAAGAACAGTCAATAATAAAAAAATGAATACCTCCAGTGCCTGCATTTAGGTTTGAAAGCACTGCTTGAGATGGTTTTCCTCATCAGAACTCTGTTTTTCCAGCACAAGCCGAAATCTGCTTTTCTGTCCAGGCAGCTTAGCTAGCAGGGACATGGGAGAAGCCTTTTTTCCCTGTGCTTTCATGTCTAGGTATTTTAAAGGTAATTCTTGCGTTGGAAATCCAAGGTTGCATGGTTCAATCCATATGGACAGAAGGGAAAACCCAGTGTTCATTCAGTTCCTCCAGGGCAAGCAAAGGCCCTTGTTTTAGGATATGGCATGGTTAGCTGGCTGGGAGAGCTTTTATCTGAGCAGACCAGAGCAGATTTTGCTCTGCAAAGCTGAAATGGGGCCTCAGGAGAGGGAGATAAAACTCTGTATGCTTAGGCAGGGAGCTGCCAGAGGATTTTCTGGCTGGGGGCTCTCATCTTTCAACACATCCTCACCCAGGAGAGGTAACCAGGAGACCAAGGACCACACAAGCTGGCATTATTTCTCTACTGATCCGTTTCAGTTCTGGATAAGGCTGCCCGGCTTGCTCTGTTGTGACTGCTTTAATTGGTTCTCTGTAAGGTCCCTAGATTTTGTACATTCCCTGTGGGGCCAAGCTCATTCAAAAATCCACACAAACCAAAACCAATCCTTTCATCTCCTCCCTGGACTTTCCTCCTCTTGCATAGCCCCAAGTGGTGTTGGTGGTGAGACCTTTCCTCCTAACACGAATCCCTCACTCCAGGCAAACTCTCTGTGACTCAGTGTGAGTTTCCCAGGCTAAGAACTGAGTCTGGACAGGACAATGCAGTGACAATAGAAGCCATAACCTGTTTATTTTAGCCACTATTTAGATTGTGACTGAAGTGGGAGCTGCCGCAAGCCAAGGCTCCCATTTCTCACAGAGCCCTGGCAGTGGCAGGGGTCCAGGGTGTGGCTGGCGCTGGTGGAAGCCTCCAGAGTTGATGTTAGAGGAGAAGGACACGTAGAGCATCACGTAAACCCCTGGTTGTATGTGCAGACATAACGAGGGATGTTGCAGATTAACCAGGGTGACGTGTCCTCGTAGGAAGCAATGGGCCTGGCACTCTTTCCTCTGGACAGATAAAGGAGCGGATAAAGACAATGTGGCAGGCCTCTGTTAGAGGAAGGGCTTTCAGGCTGGCAAAGTCACTGAAATATATCAGACTGAAACAATTGTCCTCTTTCCTATTCCACAGCAATTCAGGACAGCCTTACTTTGTTTGAGTCCCATTACTGGAATTACTGGGGGGAGTTCGTGCACGTGCTGCTCACACCATTTTCCTGTTTGTGCCTAGAGAGAGAGAGGATTGAAAGTTAAGAACCTTCTGCAGTCCCATAACTGTGCCTGAGAGTTTCTTAGTGTAAAGCAATATTTGTTTCAATGCAATGATAAGTAAAGAAGCTAAGTTTTTCCTAATTGTCTTTTCTTTTGCCTAAGTACCACCTCTTTTTTGTTGTTATTTCTGTTTCATTAGTTTTACTTTAAAAGATAAGGAAACAAATTTGAACTCAGAAGGAAAGGACAGATTTCACACCACCCCCACCCCCCCTATTTTTTCATTCTAATTTTTGGCATTTTGACTCTTGTCCAGCACCTCTAGGCATGGACCAGCTCTCCAGGGTGTTGCCCTGCCTACAGAGGCTGAGGGCTGCTGCCTTCCTTCATCATTAACAGCAATTGTGACATTGCACACCAGTCAGCTCTCGTTATTTTGAGACCAGACTCGCCACATGCCCCAGCAGAAGCAGCAAGAGGATAGCTATGACAAGGGGACAAAGGAAAGCTGTGTTCAGCAGCAGTAAAGAACGTGCAGGAATATGGCAGTCATGCAAATCTTGCAGTGTAAATGCTGCCTGCTCTCGGGGTAGCTGCAGTGGGAAAAGCAGCTCTGGAATAGAGTGTGTTACTCTGGAATAGAGAGACAAAGCCAGTGAAGGGCAGCACTGAAGCCCCTGTGGTGTTGCCCCTCTCTTTCAGGTGGGGGGTTCTATGTGAGCAGTCACTTTAGGACACCCCTCTCTGACCTTCCTCACAGTGCTGTTTATCTCCTCTCTAAACATTCCCTCTGTCACCAAGTGTACCTTTGATGATGGTCCAAAGTTCATATCCGCTCTCGTGTTTAACCTTCGCGTCCCGCGGCCGAGCTTGCTGAGCTCACTACGTGTGCACCAGGCTCCAAGCACGTAGGCCAGCTCCTCTTCCCTTTACTGAGTGACTGATTAGCAGCAGCAGGACAGCCCAGCAAGGAAGGGGCAGCTCTCAATGCCAAGGAGTCAACAGAGTTGGTGTTTGCACCTTGCACCACACACCGGAGGCTTGGTGGGGCAGAGTGAGTGCTGAGCCCGCCTGCTGCGCTTTCCATAGGCTGATGGAGAGAATAAAATGCTCTGCAGCTGATAGAAAACGTTTTCAAGGTGTGGTTATGAGGCATGGTCCTGTGTTTTATCTTGTGACCTGGCCCAGCTTTGCCACTCTTATGGAAGTGAAAGGTTGGGGGAGTCCCTTGTATTCCTTGGGTGGACTTTTATGGACACCAAAACCAGAAAGATTTTTCCCAGAGTTTCTAGATCTATGTGGCTTTAGTGCCCAATAAAACCTTGGGAAATGGAACTTTGCACATAGATTTCCAATTCTCTCTCTCCATGTTTTACATGGATATTTTACTTTGTGTTAATAGTTCTCAGACACCATATTTTGTACTAATGAGCTCCAATCCTTATTATAAGGAGCAGAATGGAACTGCATAAAGTGCCAAAGGAATAATTATGCTCACACTTGAGCAGCAGTGTGACAGGGACAAGTCCTGCTCAGCCTAACAAGATCCTGGAGCAGGAAGTGTTCTAGTGTGTTACTGAGAGAAGCTGAGCTCCAAGAGGTAGAGAGTATTTCTGAGCTTCCCAGAGACTGACACCTACTTGAAATGAAAACCAGTGGGAAACAGGAAAACACTAGCAAATCAAAGTGTGTTCTTCACTTGGGATAGTTTCTGCTTTCACAGACAGATGGATTTTGGGCACCAGTTTTGTGCAGTGTAATTTTTGTTTTCTCCACAATTGGTAAAGAAAATAAAGTTAAGCCTGCAGTTAAGCAGAGGAAACCTTACCTGGCCCAAACAGAAAAATACAATTTTTGCTGTTAGCACCTCATACTGTGAATATTTGATTTGGCTAATAAATACAGAGAAGTTGTTAAATTATTTGCCTTCTCTGTGTACTAAGCATTTGTTGCTAAGCTGCTCAGTATTTAAACACCCAACTCTCCAGCACCCAGCTCTGCTGAGCCGGTGTGGAGGCTCCATATACAGAGTGTCCACTGAGCCTGTTGAGGAAAAATGGAACTGGGTGTGCCAAACATCCCAGCAGTGAGGATGGCTTATGAATGGCCAGCTGTGCTCTGTAGATGGCCACTGTGAGTCCTCAGTGCACATGGGTTTGGCTGAACAGCATTGCCCAGGGACTGCCAGTGTCTCTGGGTTGTGTTGGCTGCAGGATGCACAGGGTGCCTTTGGGGAGGCAATTTATTATGTTTGTAATTGAATTTTCGCTTTTTTATTATGTTTTTGCAAATAGTATCAGACTACCAATAAATTGCCAGGCTTTGCCCATGGATCTTAATAGCAACATGTGGGCAAGACAAAACTGATTTTAAATATATTTGTCCTAAGAAGAACCAAGCAAGTGAACAAAAATCCATCCTGTCATCAACTGTGGTTTTAAGAGAACCTAAGGTGTGAGTTTCTTGAGCAAAGCTCTTGGGTTTTGGTGAACCTGAGGTTTTTGCATTGTCTTGACTCCAGTTTCTGGAGCCATGTCTTGACAGGGTGGCCCCAGAGCCAGGTATGGGATCCTGGCTGCTCTGAATCACTGTCTCCAGTACAGGTTATTGTATTGCTAAGGACTGTTGCAGTGTTTTCACCCTCTGAGGGTTCCTACATAACCAGAGGTGCCTCTTGAGGCTCCACAGAGGTGGGATTTTCCAAAAGAATCACTCAGTAGATCCATGTATAGCCAAGAACAAACTGCCCCTTACCCCAGGGTTATGCTCAGGCGTGACTTTGCTGTGCAGCTTCTCAGGCACAGTGGCAGGGCTGTCACCACTTTGAAATCTCTTCTGCTTTAAGGGCTGAAGTAAAGAGCTGCACAGTTTGCTGGCAGCATGGATTTCCTGGTTCTAAACCTGGGGCTTGCACTGCTTGTGCTCCACAGCTGTTTTCTGACGCTTTTCTTGGTTGATGTGGTCACAGCCCCAGGGTGTTCTCACAGCACTGCTGGCAAAACAGCAGCAGGACAGAGGTGACACCTTCACCAAGGGCTGAATTCCTCCCGACAGTGCCAGGGGCCGTGTGGTGTCCTGTGTATCCCCATGGATGGATGGATGCACTTCTGCTCCTAGCTCCTGCCAACACTCCAGCACCAACCTGGGAACCAGGGGTGTAGGCTCCACTTCCAGGACAAAATTCTCACAGCTGAAGTGGGCATCTGTGTCAGCAGCAGGAATCTGTCCATGGAAGTCTTAGCTTATTGTGGCTGGAGAAGCAGGCTCCCCAGATGGTTGGTTTGGTGGATGAAGCTAAAAGCATTATTTTATCTTTTCCCCCTTTTTAGTCATGCACCTGGCACCTCTAGGACACCTGGGCATGTGCAATGACCAACTGTGCATACAGGAATCCATGGTGTGCCTCGAGGGTTAGCTTTATTGAGTAAAAGGAGAAGATTTAAATAACTTTTATTCTTCATATTTAAGAGTGAGAAGGGTTTGGTTTGGTTTTTAAGTTCTGCACCCCTTTGGGATATTTTTTCCCCTCAGCAAGGACTTGCTAGTGCGTTGAATTATGTGCTCAGATTCCAAATCAAACTATTTGTTGATGTCATGAAAATTATTCTTTAAGCTGTGTGAAACCCTCAAAAATGTAACTAATTTCCTCAGTTCACTTAACACCCATCACTCAGAAATCTGGGGCTGGAAAGCAAGTGACAAATCAGCTTGGGATTATTTTTGCTTTTTGTATGAATGTTCTGTTTGAATGTTTTTGGGGTTGGGTTCTTGATGTTTTGGGTTTTTTCACCTTTTCTGTAGCCTTTTTTTCATCTTTCTGTGATCACTCCAGCAGCGATGTTTCTGCTACATGATTTTCTCACAGCAAATGAAATGTGTTTGTGCAAATTTTCTCTGAACATCAGCTCCATGTCGCATGTTCCCTAAGATGCCTTGCAAGCTGCGAGTGCAGAGCCACCAAAACAGGGAACACAAGCAGTATTGGGGCTTTTAAAATTGTTCAATATGGAACAAATTTCTAAATTTGACCATGAGCTATCTGAAATTCACTGTTTGCAAGGCATTCCTTGAAATAAGCTTGTACAAGGCAGCGACATTTCAAGGAACAAATTCATTTAAAGATTTGGTGAAATATGTTTGAGCGCTCAGCGGGGGGAACAAGATTCATCTGCATATTTCCTGGTAGAAAGTCATTCATGTTTTAGTTATTGTGGTGTCTCACTCCTTTGTACAGGAATATCTCATACCAGTTTTAGTCCCCTAGTAGTGTACATAGAGCATAATTTTAGACTGCTTTGAGATAAATAGTTGTCTGTGCCTTTTCAACAAAGACCTCTAGGAACCTTACAAATACTGGTTATGGATTATGTTTTCCTTTCCACCTGGGAGGTGCACGTGAGTGGTTGGGTTCAGATTTACAGTGAAAAGTTTGTGATCATAGGAGGCATCTGATCTGCCTGGAATCATCAGTAGTGTCTCAAGGTCAAGGTATCCTCAGGTGTCCTCGCCTGGTTCTTTCTCTCCCAACTTTATCCATGACCTCAAGGTTTCTTCACATGCACCCTCAGAACGAAGTGTGTTTGTGTATCCCATGTTTGCCAAAGACAACAACTGTCATTAGCACCCCATTAATATTTCATAAGCAAACAGAATTGGCAGAGACAGTTCTGCAAGCCCTGGCGGTGTCTTGTTGGACAATTATTTCAGGTTCTTTGCTTAACCTAAGCTTTGCCTAATGCAGTTATTCTCAAAAGAGCTTGGGTGGAATTTTAGTGTGCAAAAGCTGGGAGAGAACTGACCATCTCATGGCAGGGTTTGCTTTTCCTGTTTGGCCTTTGGCTCACTCTGTGCTCCCTTTGGGTTTTAAATGTGCTCCCAGAGAAACACTTTGCCTCCCATGGAAGCATCAGGATTCACTGTTTCCTTCTATGCATTATTAAGCTGCAAAAAGAGCTTTGCAGCTTTTGCTCTTGAAATACGTGCTCATTAGCTGTAATTAAATCTTTACATTCTCCTTCAGACTTGGATAAGGCACAAGCTGCACTTATACCCAAAGTTTTTCTTCTGACTCTTTTTTTATATATTTATATTATTATTCTGACTCTTTTTTATTTACTCTTTGCTAATTACTGAATGCAATGATGTTCCCAAAGCAGCCAAAAATAAAAGTATTTACTATTCAGCAAGGTATGTGTTAATCTGGCAAACTATTATATTGGCTACAAAGTCTCTTATTTAATATGAATCACTCTGTAAAGTGCCTCAACAGCACAGGTTCTTATTCATTATTGCCTAATTTCATGATATCTGAGATGTAGGATTTTAGTTAACGGGTAATTGAGATCATAAATCAAAATATTTTCAATGAGATTACATGAAACACAAGATGCTCAGGTTTGGAGCATGGAATTCCTGGCAGCTTTCAGCAGGGATGGGTGAGGTCTGCAGGCACATCCCTCTTCCTGCCTCAGGTCCAACGTAGGACCATCGGAAAGGGGGCAAGTTTTTGGTGTGTTGTCCAGTTTCTGTCTGTCTGATGCACTTGCATTGCCTCTGCTGGTGTAGGATTCCCAAGTGATGTCTCTCTGCTGTGCTGGATGTGAGACTTTCCTGTCCCCTGTTCACCAGTAGGAACTTGAGGCCAGTCACAGCACAGTCTCTGCCAGTATCCAGTTGTACAGAGTACAGGACTTGGCTGTGTTACCAGATTCTGTGCTAACTTGCCAAAAACATCCTCCAAGGGTCCTCAAGGTTGCACAGGAAACCTAGAAAGGAACAGAGATGTCAGACAGGTGGGCTCATCACTGACCCATCTTTCTTACTCCTTCCCCTGGAAGACAATGAAAATCAACTTAAGCAGGATGACTGATTCCTTCTAACAATTCTAATTATTGATTTTGTTAAGAACTGATAGACACAACAGCAGTGACTGGCAGAGCAAGGATTTTAGAAGAGACAAGTTATAAGGCATACTGACAGACATCTTCATTCTCTCTTCCCCATTTGGCTCCACTGACCTCCAAGAGCCTTGGATCAATTATGTTACCAATTTTCTAACAGAAAATTTCCTGTTTGATTCCTTCTTTTGCGAAAGTATGTGAGCAAGCATCCCTTAAAAATCACAAGAACAGCAGTCCTCTTCACGGGGAAATAAGATGTTGTAAGACAAGAATGTCCACTTCTAAATCTTTCTAGCGGAAATGAAAACCTGCAGGATAATTTATATATTTTTAAAGGAAAGGTGTTTGGGGGGCAGATTCCTTTTGTTTCTCTTCTTGGCTCACTTGTAGCAGTCTTGAAATTAGTGGCTTCATATGGAAATGCTGAAGCAGCACTTGGCAGCACAGCAGCAGCAACCCGTATCTCCTCCCGTGTGTCTGAGGCTGCCAGCAAGGCCTGGATTACTGCTGGCCTCATCTTACCAGGCAAAATTACTGCTTTTTATAAGGTCAAATGTGTAGCTTCTTCCTACTGGAAAGGCTGAGGAAGGACAATGAATGATTCATTGCAGGCACTCCAGCGGCACACGGACCCCTCGTGTGCGTGGGGTGGGAGCACACCAGTACAGATTTCTTGTTCGTAGAGGCCAGGTTATGTAGAAAATGCCTTTGCTCCATTCAGGGCACAGAATGGGCTGTTTGTGACCAGTTTTCTCTGGGTCTTTTTCCTATTCTTTTTCACTCTGCCCCTTCCAGGGTGTTGACTTCGTTCCTCACCTGAGGGCTTGAGCCAGGAGGTTCAACCAAATAATGGACCATATGGATTTAGAGCAGCTGAAGCATGTAACCCACATTGTGGCTGCTACAGAACCCCCTGTGGCTTTGTCCAGGAGCCTCCAAATTGCTCCATATACCCAGATACTCAAATTAGGCAAATACACTCTCATTGCTAACCCCATTTTCTGACCCCGTACTCTGTGCTCTGTGGTATCTGGACAAAAAGCAGGACAGAAAGGCTACAGGAAGAGCAAAGGAGAGCCCTGGTGGATCAGAGTTGTTCAGAGAGATGAGTGTCTTGGACAAATGTTTCCTCATGACCCTTAAGATCCACAGGTCCTCACACCTCTCCTATGGGATGGGGCCACCACTTTATTTTAGGGAAAACAGTCATTTTTCTGAGAGCTGAAAAAGTTGGTTGAAGCCTTCAAAGCAGTGCCAAATTAGTTTTGTGGATGCGGATGTGAGTGGTTTTCCCCAGGCTGGGACCAGCTGCAGGCATAGCTTGCAATTTGGTGCAGGGCTTCTCAGTCCTTGGGTGCCTGTGGTTCTGCCCCAGAATCCAAACCATCTTCATCTTCTGCCTGTAGTCAAAATTAGAAAGTGACGTTTTCATTCCCAAGAACATCCAGGCAGCCTTGTAGCTGCTTTAATTTTGGTCGGTGTTAGCTAAAGGCCTTGCTAAGAAGTTCCCCCATAAGTAAGGGTGGGCAAAAGGTTTAGGCAGCATAGTTTAGGTGCCTCATCACCTGCCTGGGCCACAAGATCCAAGAAGTTTCACTCCTTGAACTCTCACTTCATCCCTATTCTGCCCTATTTCTGCCCTTTTCTTTTTCTATGGTTAAAATAGTTCTTAATATCATGATTTGCACAAGGTGTAGAAATAGACCAAAAATGCATTCCCCAACTGCACTGAAAAACGTTCATGTCTCATGTCATTATTTTTTAACCAGGTCTGCATTAAAAGTTTTATGAGCTGCTCCAGTTTCGGAAGGTTTCCCGTAAATGAACTTTCCACCACTCTGTGACAGCAGTGTGTTGCCAACACATGGATAATATGGAAAATGAAAGAGGAAAAAAAAAAAAAGCCCTTTCCCCCGCCTTTCCTCCATCTGTTACAATACAGGACTGTGGCAGGAAACACGGTTTTGCAGTTTTATATGAGCAGAAGTGCGTTGTGTGGTTTTTTGGTATTTTTTTTTTTTTAAAGCTGTGGAGTGTGTCATTTCAGAGCTCTCTCCAGCTATCTGGAAGCAACAAACTTAAGGCATGGAAAAGACATTATGTAATTGCAAAAGACAAAAAAGCCTCCCAATGCTGAGGCCTCGTGGCAGAAGCTGGTCTCTGACCTCACCCTTCTCAGGATCTCTGGAGAACACTCTGTTCCTCTGGGCCCTAGCGAAAAAATAGCCTCTGCCAGATTTCAGCAAACAATTCCGGCATTTCCTTCCCCTGCCTCTGGTCTGTGGGTGTTTTGGAGTCTCTCGCATGTGTGGGCAGGGATTCATTAGCTAAAATAAAAACCGTACTACAGAGCTGCAGTGGAGAGAAAGAAAGAAAAAGAAAGTTAAGGGGGGAAAATGTGAGGAAGTGTAATAAGCCTGCGGCCTCAGCTAGTCTGGACTCGATTCCAGCTTTGGATTTAATAAAGAGCAAGCCAGAAATAAAGGGGGTCTCCTGGGCCCTGTTGTCTCCCCTGCCATGGTCGGCTGTGGTCCCTGGTGCTCTCTCTGTGCCTTCACAGCTCCTGCTGGCAAAGCTGAGCACAGGCCCTGTGTTTGAAAGATCAAGGTCTTTGTTCTTTTTTAGCTTTTCCCAGTGTAATCCCTACAGACATGTAATCATTCAGTGTTGTTTCTCCTCTGAATTCTCTTTAATTTCCTGCCTGTGGTTTTGGGGGTTTTGTGAGGTTTTATGGTTGTGGAGAAATTTTGCTGTTTGCAGTGGCTGTCCTACATGCTCTAAAAACTTTTATTCTAAGAAAAGCCTTTGTATGTCCTAATTTAAATTGCTGGGTCATCATTATTGCCACTGCAATACTCCTGAGGGAACCCTCAGGATAAATATCCCTCCCCATGGGCATCCTGCCTTCACACTGGTCTTGGTCTCCGGGGGCAGGAGAACCCCATTCATTTTGAGGCCGTGGATTGGAGACCTTAAATCCCACTGCTGGTGTATCCAAGGGGAAGGAAAGCTACTCTGCTTCTCAAGCAGAGAAACCAGCCATGTTGCCCCAAACTTCCCCTACAAATGTACTGGGGTTAGGCTGGTGTCTGCCAGCTGGAGCTCAGTACCTGCTTTACAAGCTTCTGCTTCCTGCAGACCGGCTGCCAGGGAAGCCAGTGATAGGCTTTCCATCGCTGCCTTGTTTATTTAAGGTCTTTGAACCTCAGAAGGCTCCCAGAAGCAAACAGAAGCTTTGATTTGCCTTGTAGGGAACCTTACATCTGCCTGCTTGGGCCCTGCAGCCAGTGTTGCACCATTAAGAAACATTTGTGTGGCATGCTCTTCAGCTGAGCGATTTGGCTGCTGTGGAGCAGGGAGTTCTGTCTTGTGCTTGTCAGCAGTGACACTTTCCTCGCTTGTAAAGCTTAAAGCATTAAGGAACAGTTTGGGGCTGGGCACTCACAGGGGTCTGAACCTTGGCTGTGGTCAGCATGGCACATTGTGTGTTCTGGTTCTGTACTGACCAGGACTCCCTGGCACCTGCCTGCTGCTGCAAGGTGATCTGAGTGCTGGCCCTGCCACTTGCCCCCCTGCATGGAGAACCTGCTGCTTGTCGGCAGCTTTTCCTTTTCCCCAGTAAGAGAACCCCTAAATCATTGATGAGCCCTTCACCTAAATGACTCTGCAGCTCCTCCACCAAGAGACCCAGGCTGCAACAATCCAGAGTCATTGGAGGGAGTAATTCCTGTTCCTTTGTCCTTTGCCAGCAGCAGCAGACTGCAGAAGCCCTGTGGTCTGGTGGATTGAACATGAAACCCTGGGAGCCTGTTTGCTAAGTTCTGTGGTGCTACTGTCTCACTGCCTTGGTTCTGAGAAAATGTCTGACATCTTGATGCTGTGGGTTTGTCCCTCCGTTGCACCAGCATAAACCTAAATTGATAAATATTTCATGTGTTAATATATTTATAATATTAAATAATATAATATCTTGAATAAAGAGAAATAACTAAAGATAAATAATAAATAAGCTGTTTGCTTCCCTTGCTAACAGCCCTGAAATGTGACAGATCTCTGTAACCCTGTAGAAAATGAAGTGGGAACGGGCAGCAAGCTACCAGTGACAAAGATGATGACAGTCACCAAGATCCTTCAGGGCACTTTGAAAAACCTCTGCTAAACTTGGTAGAAACTGAGTGATGTACAGATAGTGAGGATGAGCCAGCCCAGAAGGTCAGTGTTGGCTGCCCAGTCCCAGCTGGCTTTTTGTGGAGCTTTGTTTTGGTTGGAAGAGCCAAACTTGCTTGGTGGGATGATTACTAGGAGCTTTTGAGTGTCTTGAGGAATGTCCATGGTGTTTGCCAGGGTGGAGAGCTGGAAAAGGTGTCGAGCACCTCCAAAGCTTATGGAAAGGTAGCTGGGGAAGCAGAAGAAACCCAGCTGGGAGAGGGGACAGCAAGAGCTGTACTTGGTCTTTAGGTACAGGATGGGAAAGATGTGAATAATTCCTGCTGACAGGAAAGCTGCTGATTTCTTGGGGACCTGCTTCCAGGATTGCTGAGGCTGGCAAGTCTAAAAGGATCACACAGACACCAGAGAGTATTTATGAACCTGATCTCAACCTGGCTACACTTTGCTGGAGTTTCCACTGGGGAGGTGTTGGCTCTGTACAGCTAACTCCTCCTCTGAGGATCCCAATCCCTTCTTAAACACCTGCCTGATTTCTCAGGTAATTTTCCATTTGCACAAAGTAATTTGATTTTGGAGAGAGAGCACAGAAAGCACTGACAAAAGGCTATTAGCTGTTCCCTCCTGACAAATAACACAGTGTGAAGGGAGCCTTGAAATTCCAGCCCTGAGCCCTTGCTCTCAATGCAGCCAGCAGTGGGGTTTAAGCCATATCCCCAAGGAAACACCAGTGCAAGCAGCACATCTTCCCTTCTTGAAGGGGATTTGCCTTGTTGCTTGATAATGTTCCTCATGATAATTTGCTAGCAATTACTTCAGAGTTTCTCTCCTTCTGTAAACAGCCTGTCAGCTTCAGATTTGTCATTAAGTTCTGGGCTGAAGTGTGTGTCCATGCAATCCCGAAGGCAAACGGTTTAGGGAAAATGAAGCCTGGGTCTGGGATGTGTTTTCTGATGGATTGAGTAACCTCTGTGGCTCAAGCTTATAATCATCCTTAAATGCTGTGAATTACCACTAAGTGCCACAGAGATGGCATCAGCACCTGGTGATCAGTGAGGGCTTTGCTCCCACAGCCCTGGAGTGGGATGTTTCTGGGGGGCAACTAGTGCCATTCCTTCCCAATGCAGCTGATTCAGTAGCTCTTCAGCTTGTTCTGTCTCCATTTCCCTACATGCTGTCAGTAATTTAGCTTTTACTCTAGAAATTGAGATTTCATGTAGCTGGTGGATGTCTTGGTGTTACCAGGGAAGGAGAGGTAGGGTGGTTGTAAAGCTGAGTTTTTCTGCTGTGCAATCCTTTTCTTCCCAGTGCATTTCTTGTCTTGCTCTCCCTGCAGGAAATGAGCTGTAGCTCTGACTATGCTCTCCACCATTCTCTATATCCAGCTGGCCACTGCACAAAGTCATTTTGCTTTGGTATTTGAGCACTTGTCCTTCCTCTGTGCCTTTTTGAGATTTAGGACTGCAATACTATCAAAATGTCCAAATAGCATTTCCTAGGGTGGTTTTGAACTAAAGGCAAGACTGTAGCCAGCTCCTGGTCCAGGCTCAGAGTGGCAGAATTGTGAGTCCCTAGATGTTTGGGGATTTTACCTGTATTTCACCAACTTTGTATTCTGTTTCAAGTGTTCTGGTTCACTTGCTGAAAACAGATTTTTGTTTTGAAAGAAAAACACAAAAAGCATCTCACATGAAAAACAGGAGTGTAAAATACTCAGTGGAAAGCAAAATCCTACTGAATTTCTTTCCTTCCTTCTTTGTATCCAGCCCAGTCCTTCAATATCTCCCAGACCTAGCACAGCCAAACTGGAGTGGTTAAGGGAATTTCTTGCTTCTGGATCACCAGTTAACAGTGAACAGAAGATGGTCTGGTTTGGGAGGAGCAAGCCTAATGCATTTCAGCTCAGATAAATGGACTATTGTTTAAAGTTAGACTATTTGAAAGCGTTGAAACTACTCAAAATAATTTGCTTCTTTCAATAAGCAGCACTTTATAGTGGAAAGATCATAACTTATGTGTCTTATCTTTTTATCGCCAGTAAGTTTTTAATATATTATCATTTATCTCTGGACTGGAAAAGTTCTTTGCAATGCCTTTTCTCCCCAAATTAACATAAATTAATTACTTTTCCCAGAAATGACTGTGGAGAGAATAAAAATGCCTTTTGGTAACTGGTCAGACTTGGACAAAAACCCAGAAGTGAGTGTAGCTTTAAACGCAGAGAGAGGAGACAAAGCAGGACCCAGTATTAGATGCCAAACAATAAAGCCTTTAACATGTCTTTGGGATTTTGAGGGGACTGTGCTGCTGACCTCTCATTCCTGCATATTTTCTACTGGCAGCATGGCAGCTTTTTCGCTCTCTCTGCACTTAGAAACCCATCCCGTGAAACAGCAACAGGAGGACCAAAGTAAAAGCACGCACTGAACTGATGGCTCTGCTTGGGAGGGTGGTTGAAACTCTGAGCTGGTGCTCCTGGGGATGAAAATAGTCCGAGGCCCCCTAAGGCTCCTGATCTGGCTGGGCCAGCTGGGAACATTGCTGGGAGTAATGCCTACAGCTCTCATGGAAGAGTGGTTGTCACGACCCCAGCATGGCTGTTTCCTTCCCTGCAGGGGCAGCTCTGGCAAGGCAATGGTACTAAACACATAGGAAGATAGAACGGCTTTGCTTGGCCAGTGTTTGTAGAAGAAACCCTTATGCACAGCCTAAATCCAACTGCAGGTACCAGCTTGCAGCTGGATGTAGCTCCTGAAGGTGTTCAGGCTTCCGGAGAGGTTTTGGTGGTGTGTTTCCAATGGGACCTCGTGATGGTGATGGGTTTCCAGAGTCTCCTTTTCCACTTGTTCCACTCCTGCATGGACAGTGGTTGTCACACCCACACAGAGCTGCCACTGTGCTGTTTCTTTGTCACACTGAAGGCATCACCAGTGGTATGAAGTGCTCGGTGCAGGCAGAGTGAGTCTCTGGCAAATGTCCCTGCTCTGGAGCCAGAAGGTTTGGGCAGAGCCTCTGTCTCCTGAAAGCCACAATGGTTCTGTCTGAGCTCGACCATGACTTGGATACAGAAGCCTTACCCCTGCAGGAGGAGGAGGAGTAGATGTTTAGAGCTGATGACTGTGGGATGAGCACCCTCCTTGCAGGGTGATGTGAGTGCAGCGGCCCTGCTGCTGCAGGCGTGAGGCATGGCCAAGAATAACGGTGGCATGGCTGACTTTGTGTATTAACAAAAGGGACACCTGATTAGCAAAATGGTAATTACCTTTGGATCTAATAAGTGTAATTATTGAGTAATCCACTGGAGCATATAATGAGGTGGGAATATTTTTAGCTTGCAAGTGAGTTCTCTCAAGCAGTCCCCCAGTGCCGTACTCCCAGTAAAGAGCACTTAGGCAGCACTGATGGCCTGTAGCTTTTAAGAAATTACTGTGATGCATCTTTAAAACTGGCAGCTTTATTAAAAAGGGAGGTGGGGGGATGCTATTATCTTAACATAGCTGGGTAAGGAAAGCATGTGCATTTCAGAAGGGCCCCAGTGCACTGTGAGGCTTGTGGGCTTGAGAGCTGGAGGTACAGCCAAATGCCAGAGACGTTGAGATTTGTCTGGGCCATTTTGAGCTGAAGGTGCTGCTGTTCTCTGGTCTGAGTGATGGGTCTGGGCTCATCCAGTGCTGACATGGGCACTGCCTGGCCATACTGTGTGTAGCAAGAGCAGGACAAGGAGCCTTTGTCCAAATCCTGGAGGATGCTACAGCACAGAAACCAGTTGAACCAGACCAGCACTTTAGCCTCATTTTTGCTACTTGGCTGACCAGTGAAAAAAGGGAGAGGAAACAGCAAGTTTTTTGGTGGAATAGATTTTAAAAAGACAAACACTTGGCCAGGGTATGTTTCCATGTTCAAGCACAATTTCAGAGCAGCTGCCCTTGCTCCTCCTGGTGTAGTACCCCAGAGCACACCAAACCCTGGGAAAGCAGACCTTTTGGGCTTCTGTCAGCACAAGCACCTCCTTGTCATCCCTTCTTTTAATACCTCTGCACAACAAATACCAATTAATATTATTTATGAGGACAAAAGAGAGATGACACTGGCATCCTGACCTGTGCTTGGATGACTTCAAGCTGCAATCTGTGACTTATGTGACAAACTTTTATCTTTTTGCTCCTACTAAAAACTTCCTTTTGCAAGGTTTCCCCCCTCCCCACCCCAACTAAGTCTGCTCTTTGAAGAATGTTTTACTAAATTCAGATGAAGATGTTCAAAGCTGAGTGATGAGGGCTCTGCCAACCAAGCACTCCCAGTCCTTGTGCCTTTGTGACAGAGTGAGATGCTGATGGGATGGCTGCTTGGGTGCTTGGATTGTCACTGCAGGGTGATGGAGATGGTTCTTCCATAGAATCAGAATCACAGAATCGAGGAGGTTGGAAAAAACCTTTGAGATTCATGGAGACCAACCTTTGACCAAACAACACCTTGTCAACCAGACCATGGCACTGAGTGCCACTTTGAACACCTCCAGGGGTGGTGACTCCAGCACCTGCCAGGCAGTTCATTCCAATGTTAACAACTCTTTCTATGAAGAAACTCCCCCTGATATCCAACCTGTTTCCATTGCAAATGCCTGTTTATCAGCAAAAGAGGGATGTAGAGAAGTGAAAAAAATGCACACTCCCCAAGCACTTAGAAAACACCATTAAAGAAAAAAAAAAAAAAAAAAAAAAAAAAAAAAAGGTGTAAAAACCACTTAGCTTGGATTCATTTCCATAAATGCAGAAATTTCCATGGGAATGCTTTTTGCAGAATTTGGCCAGCTCATGCTATGAATTAGCTGAGCCCTTCGCCTGCTCCCAGCCTGCAAAGTGAGGCTGGGCTGCCTCTTTCTTTCTTTTTGGGCGGACATTTCAAAAGGCAGTGTCTTATTCCAGCCTCTCCAGACCGGAGTGGGAATGCAGACCTCGGAACACCTGCTTCCCGCACCAGCAGTGCTGAATGGCTGAGGAGCACAAGGCTGCTGAGCCTTTGTTTTGGGTCTCTCTTTTAAGTACGAGGAGTAATCGGAGTTGGCTGTTAAATAAATGAGTTTGGTTGGAAGATAAGCCCGGACACCTGAGGTCTTGCATTCCTGGCAGAGCTGGCGAGCTCCAAAGGGCTTTTTCAACAGGCATCACTGGGAAGTCGCTATTATGTGTGGGCTTTACACTCAAACACCTTTGGACAATGAAGGCACCAGAGGACACTGCTGCTCCCGATTGTCAGCAGCAGAATAAATCCCTGCTTCCTGCAGCGTTTCCCTCCGCTGGCCGCGAGGCCAACGCAGAGTGCAGAGCTTTGCAGAGGCACAAAAGGTCTCTCAATAGAGCAGGGGTCAAACTGTGGGTTCCTTCTTTCAAAACGGCCCCTGATCTCTGATGCAGAGCCCTGCAAGACCCCTTTCGGAAACGCAGAAAGGGCGACATTGTGTTGCTGAAGCGAAGGGGAGAGGGGGGAGGAGGGAATCCCAGCCCCGCTCCTGAATCGAACTTGGGCTGATGTTTTCAGAGCTCCCTACAGCAGAATTTTGGGTCACAGGCTCCCAGCGGGACTAATGGGAGCTCTTACCCGAAATCTCTTTGCCAGTCCTGATTGTGCAGCATCTCTCAGAGGGAAATCCAGATATCTGCAGCTGACTGTGGGTCCTGCTGGCTGGGCACCCCAGTTGATCCCCCATGTGTGACAGGGGGATTTACTGGCCCTGGGGCTGTCAGGAGACAGTGAGATGGGCTCTGGTACTGAAGGACACCTGCAATTGCAGTAATTCAGATGGATTGAGCCAGTGTGTGCCCTTGAAATATGAAATAGAGTGCCCTTAAAAACAGGCCTGCAGTCTCTCGGCTGTCCTCGCTCAGCACCCTGTGCTGTGGCAGTCACTGATGGCAGGTTGTTTTGTACAGTGGGCTCAGGTGGATGTGACACCCCAGGATGGGGCACAGGGTGCACACAGCAACCTCCTTGCAGCTTAGGTGGCATCTGCGTGAAATGGATCTGGAGAATGAAGTATTTTTGCTAAGGACCTGATGCCCACACTGTACATATGCTGGGATTTGCTTTGCCTATTTCTGGTCAGGTCCTGGACCCGTTAGCTGATAGGATATACCTGTACCTGTAAGGAATCCTGTTCTCACAGCCAGAGCCCTCTGTGTGGTGGGAGGCAAAGTGCAGGAAGTAGGGAGGACCAGGACTTCTCCATCCAACCCACACTTCTGATCCAAATCATGTACTTCTGAGGACACTTCCACAGACTCTCCACCAGCAGCAGTGCTGAGGGTAGCAGGGATGCTCTGACACCTTGTTCTTGCCAGTGTGTGCTAGATGACAAGTCCAGAAGAAGAGCTAACGGGATGTGCAGGCCTCCTTCCTGTACCAAAGGACGGGCACTGGGCTGGGTCTGCCAGCAGCAGCCAGAGGAGCTCAGGCATGCAGCCCTTACCAAATGTGAGTGTCCAGCAGGCACTTTGCTTCCCTGCATGCTGTCCCCTGGCAAGTCAAGAGCCTCTGCTGGCCAATGTGTAAATGGATACAACATTTTTAATCTCTTACTACCTTCTCTACAGTGAATGTTTCCCCCAGAGGTTTCTGAACTCTTTCGAATAGTGTAGAAATATGGCCACACAAAGTGCCCTTCCTGTCTGAGCCCTGTGAAATGCCTGACTGCATCACCCTGGCACAAGTAGGGTCTTCAATGCCCTGGATCCCAGATACCATCACTTCTCCAAGCGGTTGAGGAAGCTTTCACACATCATGCCCCTCCTGTTTTTCTACCCACAGAAAGGACGGGGCAGCCTGGTTCTGAGAAATGCACCCAGGGGAGCCTGAATTTGGCCATTGCGTTCCCCATCTGTTAAGTGCATCCACACAATGATATTCCAGTACATGTTTTATAACAATGATTTCCTTCTCTCTTATTGTTTCAAGTCCTTTGGATTCCTCATGCAGATTAAGGAGTGTCCCTGTAGAGCTGAAACACAGAGGCAGAGCTTCTGGGGTAAATCGGATCCCATCTCCCCGCAGAGCACCAGCAATGGAAGAATAGCACTGTGCTGGCATTGCATGTTTGCCATGCAGCCAGGAGCCTGGGGAAAGAAAGGATCCAGCTTGTCCATATTGCACGGGCACAGGCACCACCTTTTAAAGGGTGGAAGGAGGAAAGACCCACCAGAAGCTCACTGAAAACAGCCACCCATCTACAGCTTTTCTTTCCGAGCGATAAACCCCTCTGATTTCTGCTGTGCAGAAAACAGCATGTGGGGGATTCTGGTGCCAGCAGCACTTTTTGCTGGAAACCAGGATGTTTCTGTAATGAGGAAAGAAACATTCTTGAGTATGAAGTTATCAAACAACTTGACAAATTCAGATGCACTGAATCACCCAGCGTAAACCTCCGTCTGGCCTGCTTTTGTGTGCCTACAGCAAGGGTGGCTTATCTGCCTCTTGGTGAGATGCAGTATCTGTCCTCTGCTGCTATTTTTAGCCAGTATTTATTTGGAGGAGACTGCTACAATAATCTCATCAGGCCTGACTTGCCTTTAATTCCCCTTAAGACTGTTTGGGGAAGATGGGCAGTTAAAACACTGCTGTGGTTGAAGCCCTTGTGCATGCTGTGATGTGAAAGCCCCATGTGTGGTTCCCTGTGAACACTGGAGCTGTTGTTCCCTGGATCATTGGTACTTGGCTGTATTAGTGACTTGCTTTTTGATGTTGGGGCAAATGGTTTCACTTCTCCATTTCCTGTTTACTTTATTTTTTCCTCCTGGGCAAAGTTCTTCTGTGGCAAAATTGGCTGTTACTGAGTTTTCCTGGCCCTCGTCTTGGGGTGTAGCAGAGAGAGGCATGGCTGGAGTCTGTTAGAAAGCAGCTATGCTCAAGCATAATCACACTGACCTCACTGAGACTGCTCACATGTTTTAAATTAAGTGCATCCTTAAATATTTTCAGGAATTGGAGCTGGGTTAGTTTAGGCTTGAATACATGAAGAAATGCATATGCATTTGGGACCAGAAGGGAAGCTGGATGTTTTAAACCCATTAAATGTAGAAGTACAATACTGTGTGTTGGCTTAGGAGCAGGGAAACCAATTTTGAAGTCAGTATTCCCTATTGCTGAGAGGAGTGGCTGCATGGTAGCACGGGAGGGGAGCGGAGCTCTTTGGAAAAAAGCAACCACCTCCCTTCATGCAAGCAAACCTGAGCACAAAGAGCTTGGTGCAAACTCTCTGGTGACCTCTGATAGGACCTGAGGGAATGGCATGAAGCTGGGTCAGGGGAGGTTTAGGTTGAATATCAGGAAAATGGTTCTTCCCCCAGAGGGTTGTTGGGCACTGGAACAGGTTCCCCAGGGAATGGCCACAGCACCAAGCCTGACACAAATCAAGGAAGCTTTGGACAATGCTCTCAGGGACATGGTGGGATTCTGGGCCTGTCCTGTGCTGGGCCATGAGCTGGAATTAAGGATCCTTGTGGGTCCTTTCCAGCTCAGGATATTCTATGATCTAAATGCTTTGCATTTCCTATCTCTGTGCCACGATGCACAACTTAGGTAGGGAGTCCCACCTTAGGTAGGGAGTCCCATCTGAGGGAGCTGCACCTTTATGGCTTCCATGCTCCCCTCAAAGGACAACATCATGGAGATAGATTTGTAGTTTACACTGAAGGAAAACCTAAAGACAGCTTTTCAGAAAGTTGCCCACACCAAGATTTTTTTACTTACGTATTTTCCCATTGAGGACTCTATATCATGAAAAGACACTTCATTTGGGGGAAAACCTTTAGCTATTTCTTTTGTTTGGCGTCAAAGCCAGCTTAGAAGAGACTTTTTTCTTCTTTAATAGCAGCCAGCTGCATTAGCAGTCTTGAACCATGTTCTTCCTTCTGCTTTGAATACAAAGCCTATAGCAAGGGAACATCAGTTTTTCATCTTGGCAATAAACAGTGTCTTCAGCTGCCAGTAGTAGAACTTGCCCATTTACTTGCAGGAGAAAGTTAAAATAAGCACTAATGAAGAAGAAGAAAAGCAAATCCTGCATTTCAGGCCTGTGTTCCCTATTAATAGGCATATACTGCTTGTAACAATTATTGTGATGGCCTGGAAATCCACTGGGTGTTGCTTGTGCAGGTATAAATCCTCCTGGCTGTGAGCCACTTTATCAGTTTATCTGCTGCAGTGAAATGGCTTAAAATTCACTTCTGGATCCTGAGGCAATGTTCATGTCCTTGCTTTGGCTTTTGCATGTAACAGCAGAGCGAGCTTTGGTTTTATTTTTCTTTAAAAAAAAAAAAAAGTGAAGAAAAGAAGAAGAGGAAGAGAAGAAAGTATTTAATTTGCTCCAGGAAGGCTCTCCTACAAACCTGAATGGAGTATAATAAAAGCCACTTGGGTCTCCAGCCATAAAAGAGAGCTTGTCCAGCTGATGGACTGTTCAGGGGCTAATTCTGCACGAGCCCTTCAGTGCCCACAGCCAACATCCAAGAGGCCAGGCAGCCTCTCTCCGAGCCAGCCACCGCTGGGAAATGGGTGGCTCCCCTGAGATTTGCTCTCTTGCATGAGCTCTTCGTGGCCTCCAGTCACATATCACAGCGCTTTTGGGTTTTGGCTGGTTCTTAAAGGATGTCCCAGGCAGGCTGAGCAGACACAGAGTCTGTGGTTTTCTCTCTTCCTGAGTTCAAGTCCTGTTAAGTGGGAGTCCGGGAAAGAAATCAGCCTTTGTAAACTTTTAGTTCACAACTGTTGCTGGGTCTTGTATCTGTCCGCTCATCCCAGGGCCTGTCATCACACAGCTGCCACAACCCTGTATTTATCTTGTTCCCTTTCTTTCTTCCTCAGACCGTGGGCTTTCCCTCTGCTCCATAATCTGCCTTGCTGCTGATTTCTGCTCCTTTTCTTCTCTCCCCTTTGGTCTCTCCTTAACTCTGTACTTCTTTTTTCTCGCCTTTTTTCACCAGGTGTTCCCAGGCTTTGTGGCAAGAGCAGCCTTCCCTTGGTTCCCGTGGAACCTCCCAGGGGCATTCCTGGTGTCTGCAAGAGGGAAGTGAGCCATGGGACAAAAGCTAATTTCTGTGATTAGAGCACAGCAAAAAAACTCAAAGGCCCATTCAGAAAACAAAATTCAAGCTCATCTTTCCTTTGAGTTTTAATTTCCCGAGCAGTGCTGGATACCCTGGGATTTCCCACAGAACCGGCCTGGTTGCATCACTGCCCATTTGGGGAGTGGGGACAGATGCTGGGCACAGTGACACCAGAGAGCAAAGCTGCTGAGCCCAGGGGCTGCTGCGGCTCCAGGGGGAGTTTTGGCATCCAGTCCTGCCTTCTTGGGGTGCATAGAGTTGATGATCTGCTCAGCTGCCCTTTAATTCAGAGAGTTGCTCTGTTGGACTGTGATCCACCTGCAAAGTGTCCTGCCCAGCAAACCCAGGAGGGATTGGGAGCATCTATTTCTGCCTGAGGTTGTGTCTGCGTGGTTAGGATTTGCTCAGAGGAATCCCATCTGTGTGCATGAAGGAATGAACACAAAACCATCTTCTCTTCCATTTTCCTGCATCCTCACCTCTACACTTAGTGTTTCCAAATGTATCTTTGCATCTGCTCACCAACCATCTCAGGAGGGATTTTTTGAGACGAACGGGCTTTGCTACTTCTACATCAACTTTAGTTTTCCCTGTGGCATCCAGGATTTGTTTAAACCTGAAGTTCCAGAAGGGCAAAACTGTGGCAGAAGGCTGTTGAAACATGTACAAACTGGCAAGGAACACATACTCCATCTTACTGGGAAGACCAAAGGTTTCCTATGTCTTAGAATTATTCCTGACTTTTGTAAGGGTTTGAGTGCAAACTCAGAATCCTAACTTTAGAAATTCATGTCTCTTAGTTATTTTATTTATAAAGAGGAGAAGCTCTTCTAAAGTCCTGCTAAATAACTTTTGGCCTTGGAAAATTAGAAGTTGAGGTGTTATCCAGCTTTGTAGTTACAGTACTGAACTTGGGATTGAACTTGGATTTTTCATACTCAGATACATACCAGATACTCAGGTATCAAAGCTTTTGCTCTGTGCACGTGAGGTTTGTAGGGAGATTTGCAAAACAAGGCAATATACAATCTAATGGGGTATTTGTCAGAAAGCAACCTTACAATTCTCCTTCAAGTATGGATGAGCCATGGCTTCTGTAAACTTATGGAAAATTAGTTCTGATTGTAAACTTAAATATTTATCGAAGAAATGGGAAATTTTTATAATCTGTAACTTCGTGACTTACCACACTGTCAAAAGGCAAATACTGTACCAGCAAATCATTCCTCTCTGTGTCTCACATCAGTTTTGGCCAGTGGCTGCTCAAGGATGAGAAAACATGGAGCAGAACAGCATGTGAGCCTGCAGAGCTGCTACTGTCTCTGGCAGGCAATGAAGATTTCTCTTTCAGGAGAAGTTTTGATAGCCAACAGCTTCTAAGATTTTCACAGCACCCTTGCCAAACCTTAATTGGTTGTTTTAATCAAATGCCTCTTAGTTTTTGGCTTCGTGAAGTTTCTTGTTAAATATAAGAATCTCCCAGTGATCTGACTTGATCTTTGGAGATGAGAATATATATATATATATAAACACATGAATACATATGCTGCTTAATGTTGTCTTTTTCTGTCTCAGAAGTCTTGCGCTGAGATGCGTGGTGCACAGAGACATTAAAAACACCCATGGACATCTCTTGTTAGTTTTGGAGGGTTTTTTAGCAACATATCTCATTCACATTACATTGAGCTTCCTCCAAAAGGGCTAATGCAAAATGTCAGTGGAAGAAACCACTAATGCTCTTCAGCTCTTGCAGGGACTTGATGAGGTAAAGGACCTTCTTTATCACATACAATTTTTGCTTTAGCTGTTTGTTTCCTGTTGAACATATGTGGTGTATTCCCAACATATGGATGTTAAAAAACAAGAAGTTACCCCCAGTGCTGCCTTATGAACATCATTATGACTTTTCACATGGGCATGGAGTGACAAGAAAGGGGAATGGCTTTCACAAACCTGGTCTAGTGGAAGGTTCCCTGCCTGTACTAGAGGCTGGAACAAGATGACCTTGAAGGTCCCTTACAACTCAAACCATTCTGTGATTCTGTGATTATGATTCTTGTGATTTTTTCAGTGGTTGGTCTCTGGAGGGGGAGAAGGTGTGGGTCTGGCCCTCCTCTTTTGCTTAAACTCCTCTCTCTGAATGCCAGCCTATTTCTAACCAGTGAAATGAGGGAGGGCATAACTGGCATAAGAATGTGTGATGGTAAAGGCAAAAGCTGTAACTATGTTTGCATATTAAAAACCATGGCCAAAAATCTCAAAATCTTGCCCACAGCATTACCCTGGCTGCTTGGCTGGGCACGCGGTGTGTCAGCTGAATTCAAGAGCAGGCAAAGATGTGTTGTGAGGTGATGTGACAGCTATAATGGTTGTAGATGGGGGAAACCTTTGAGAAAACTGGTACAGTGTATGTGTGGTCTCCTCAGTGTGCATTTCTCATGTGTATGGGTGTACAAAAAATCAGTTTGAACTCCAGGGCCGGCTTAAAGGTGTTGTGATGACCCAGTCTGTGTTGAGCTGCAGGAGGAATTGGTTCAGAATATGTCTGGAGGGGAGGCAAAAGTAATCCCAAAGGATTTTTAATGATGGTGGTTTGGAGTTTCATACTTAGTTTACCCTCTGGAGGAAAAATTTGTGGGTTTCCACAAAATCCCCATTTTCACAGCAAATATTTAATTTTACTGAAAATTGGACCATGGGCATTTGAGGCTGGATCAAACACTAATCTCTGCATCTTCTTGAGTAGTCACGAGTGCCTCTCTCATGTTACCTCACAAACTGTACATTTTTGTCCATAATCTGGACATTTCCCTTCATACTTTCTGGAAGTCACCCTCCTATGATGCACTGCACTTTCTGCTACAAGGCTTAGGTCCATACAACCCTCCACTTCATTGATAATTGCCATGATTTTCAAGCTAGATGAGTTCTTGATTAAATTAAAAGGAATGCCTGTACTCGACTGGATGTTAGCTATTTGCTTCCAAGGGTAATTAGTCATGGGTTTAAATAGAAGGAAATAATTGATGTACACATAGAGTGGAAGCACTTTTCTGCCATTATGGTCTGAAAACATATTTATTTGTTCATTCTGTCTGAACGTGAAGTAGCTCTTCTGTTAGCATGGTAAAATGAGTAGGCATTTTTACGTAAGATTGTTCTGGATCTTATTAGGAGCTATTTTCTAATTTCTGGAAGAGCGGGTAAGAGCAAATTACTTGAATTGTTCGTACTGAGAAAAGGAAAACAAAGGTAGTTTCCTGAAGAGTGAAAATGTACTGCTGACATAGTGGTTTTGGCATTGGCATCATGTGGCAAGTGTTACCTAAGGTACACATGTACATATTTGCTTTAACAAAAACCTGTAGTTCAGAAAGGTTGTTGTTCAGGATTTCCATTTGGGAGGTGAAAGACATGCTGGTACCATCAGCCAAAAGCACAAGAAGGATTTTTTCTCTGTCTTCCTAAGGCCTTTTCCTCCAATGTCCTTGTAGTTCAGTGTAGCCCTGTCCTCTCTTCTTCCAACTGACCCGGGTTGCTCAGTTGTGTGACTGTATCCTCTGTCTCATCTCTTTTATGCTTCCCTTACATCATCCTCCATCCCCTTGCAGCACCCATGAGGTGCAGCCTCTCCTGACTCAGGTTGTTCCTCGAGGAAGGAAGGCTCATCTGTTTCATGAGCCCTCAAGACTCATTTGTCCTCCAAGGAAGTCATCTTGATTATCTCTCCAGTGCTGTGTCCACCTTTTCACTTAGCTTTCCTTGGTGAATTTTTGCAGGAAAGAAACACCTCACACAGAGGGTACGGATCACTGGTTTTTGGAGGATGTGGTGTCTTAGCCAGGGAAAAAAGTAGCTGAAAAACTGGACTAAGGTCTGAACTAAAGGTCCTTCAAGGAAAGATGGGACCCAATCCAAGGCTCCCACATTCTGTGCAGGAGCCTGAGCCACCAGCTACTAAAGAATAGAAAATCCTTTTGTTTTCTGCTTTGGCTCATCTGATTTTGACTGAAATCCACAGATTTCTGGCTGACTTACACTGTATTTCTGTATTAGTTTTATGAGGAAGCTGTTGGGTGAAAAATATCAGCTATGTGTCGATAGAAGTCATAGCATCGCTTCCTACTGTGCCCTAAATCTGACAGGAGCTCCATCTTGCTACTGTATGTAGGAATTCCCCCTGCTGCCCCTGCAAATGCCAGGCTGCCACTTCTTTCATGTCTCATCCTGGGCTAGGGAAACGCCTTCTTGGAAACCTGCACTGTCAGCTAAGCTGACAAAGGTTTTATTTAACATGAGGCAGAACTAATACCCTTTAAAGAAAGTTGCCAGGCCGTTAATTGTCACTCTGGTTTGTGTCAGATGCTTGCAAGAAGCGTGCTTGGTTCCTCCACAAACACAACAGCATCTTTCACTCTTAGTGAATAATGTGTTCCAGATGTTCCACCCTGTGAGAATTTCTTGCGCCCACTGCCATGCCAAGAGAAAAATAAAGCAGTTCAACTTATTTAACCCAGATCTCAGACTGTCTGTCTGCATCATCTAACTCCATCAAGCTGATGGAGCACATGGAATGGATGGAAAACATGTGGTTTCTATAGACCCCTGCATTTCATGGTGGTTAACAAACATAGCATGCATTTACCCAAGGCCATAACAGGCCTGAGCCTAAACCCGGTGTATTCCTGGCAGGTTCTTTGTATCTTCCCCAAACCATCAGTCCTCAGGCCTGGAGCTCTGCCAGTCCTCCTGTTTTTACTCATGTGATCAGCTTGGGGGCTCTCTCATTTATCTTCTTCATAGGCCAAACAGAAATAGTGCCTAAGCTGCCCTTAAAAACGTAAATGGACTGCAATCCTCCTCTGCCTAAATGTTTTGTGAATGGCATTGGGACCTCTTCTTGTGTTCATGGCTGTAGCTCAAATACCCATTGTAGTGTTTCCAGGCTAACAAAAACTTGGGGCCTACAGCAGTGTTCCAGACAGGTCCACCCAGGATGGGCTCTGAGCTGCCCTGCACAAGGCTGCCTCCTTGTTAAATTAAATGCCAGGTGGGAACCTTCCCACCCCTGACTGGTGATGGGAACTACTCAAGTGCATCATTGCAGGGAAGGGCAGGAACACCACTTGTGACTTGTGGTGCACTACAAAGCCCTGGATTTTCTACCTGAACATGTTAGAAGGGGTGAGATGTCTGTTTTTAGCCTGGGAGTTTTCCATAAGAAACATAGTTTTGTGGTTTAGGTATTGGGACATGACTTACAGACATAGTGACACACTGCCCAGGTAATCCCACTCCTGTGGTATGGGAATCACATGTACTTGTTTTTTCCCTCATACAAAATGGATGTGAGAGTTCCTGACCATTCAGACTCTTGAGAGGATCTTACTACAAGGATGAAGGCTTAGTGTTGCTATGAGAATGAAGGAACTGGTGTGAGAATGTGTGCCTGCGTGAACACCATAGCAGCAAGGAAGTGGAGAGTCCTAAAGTCTGGCAAATAACTTAAAAAATCCCTGGTGGGTTTCCAAAAGTTCTTTCTCTGACAAGAGCTCTAAGAATTATCTAGAGTTTGAATGGGTAATTTAGGAGAAGCCTGGGGTGCCTGTCTCAGGTGCAAGACTCCAGAGCTGTCTGGGTCAGAGATACTGATGCTGCATTCACTGCTGTGCTCCCTCAGGGCACTAAGGTCGTATCTTGCCCTGCAGTCAGAAGTGGTGTGAGCTGGCAGGAGCTCTGGTGTGCAGCTGCACTGATGGCAGGTTTTTATCAGGAGCCCCAAAAACAGGGCTTCAGTGCCAGAAGGTTGCACTTTCTTTACAGATACACATGGGACTTGTTTTTTTTCAGTGGTCAAGCAGTTGGGAGAAATTCCGTTTCTTACTGAAAGCTCAGTGTCACTTGAAAATGTCAAGAGTATGACTGACCTACTTTCTGCTGGCTTCCCAAAAGACCCTGGTATTCCCTGGTCCCTCCTGGACTACACTGTGGGATCCATGATCTGATTTCAGGGAGGTGCTGAGACTGTTTTTACAGTGCCAGGTACCTCAGAGGTGATGGGGATGTGCTGCTGGCATGCTAACTTTGTGCTCCCTTCCAAACCTCCCAAAGAGAAATGTCAGAGCAACAGCTCCACTCCGTCCTCTCACAGAGCAGAGGAGAGACCATGAAAGCACTTTCACCCTCCAGCCTAAGAAAGAAACTCTGCAGAAGATGTATCTGGTCACCCACATCCCCATGTGTGCCTCTGCCAGTGCCATTCTGTACAGAATTACATGCACATCTTTTGGCATATTCATCTCTACACCACGGCTGTCCGAGGTTTATTGAGGCTGGAGGACACTGGTGTTCTCCAAGCCCTTTCAGAAATGTCTTCCTTCCTTTGAGAAAGGAAGATGAAGTACCAAAGATGCAGAACCAAAGCAACATGCAAGAACAATTACTAAACGTTGTTAATTAGGATGTGTGAAGATGGTCCCTCTCCCCTTTTCCTTTGAAGCATGAAAGCCCAGAGGGAGCCTTTATTAAAGTCAACAAAGAAATCTCAAAGGGAAAAATTCCCTTCTTTAATGTGGTCACACACATCATCTCCCGCCTGGTGTGACCTGACATGTGAATGTGATTAGGGGCTGTGTCACATCGGGGCACAGGCACACTGTGCCCCAAGCCATGGAGGGGAGAGAGGAGGGGAAGAGGAAAAGAGTCCACACAGCTGGTCTTATATCCAGCTGCTTGGATCCTGTTGCTGCTGATGCCAGAAATGAAGCGTCTGGAGCTTGCTTTTGATGGATCACGTATCTTTCGTTAACTACTTCTGATTTAGTATGTTCTCTTTCCAAAGCAACCTCTGATAAAAGTGAGTTGTATGATCCAGGCTAGCAGCTGCATAGTCCATCCTGGATTGTCCTGCCAGAGGGATGGATGTTGCATTACTCCCCAGATAAGTTTTGTTTGTGTGTTTGAAAACAAATTGGAGCCTCACAGCAACCTGATTATGGTGGGCTCAGGGAAGCCCATCAGAAATAGCAGAGATCCTGCTGTACTTTGGGAATTGGGGTAGAAAACCTCCAGGTTCAGCTTGGTTACGTAACAAGTAGTCACAGCATTACTTCCCACTCAAATTCCCAAATAGCATCCATTTGTAGGCATAAATACTTTGTCCTCTTTAATCCCAAATGTCAAAGACAGGATTTGAAAAGTTCTTCAAAATTTTAGCTTTCTTCCTAAAACCTTACAGGGAAAGGTGGGGTGTGGTGAGCACTGATCCATAGGATCAAAGACACTGGGGTCTTGCACTGGAGCTGTATGAGCTGCTGGATGCAGATGATGAAGACAGGGCTCAGTATGTTGCATTCTACTTCTGTTGTATGAAAATATGAGATAAACAGAGGAAAGATGCCCTTTCCCTGAGCTCCTCTGTGGGCTGGTAAGAGCAAGGCTTGGTGGCTTCTCAGGAATGCTTTGGTAATCATGGAGATAAAACAGGGCAGGGCCAGTATAAAACTCACAGAGTAGAGAATCTGTAGCTTCATGGACTCTTCAGGAACATCGCCAGTTGTTCCACCAGAAATGTTTTGCCCAAAGAAAACACTGCAAGTCATTTTGTTCTTGTCCTGCTCTGTGCCATTTCTTTGGTTCAGTCTGACCATATATTATCTCGATAATTTTCAAAAATACCAGGATTTCCTCCTTCCCCCGTTGTTATTTTAGAAATGGGGTGGTGCCTCACTGAGCTCTCCTACAGCTGATATTACCAACCACATCCCTCTCCATGTCCCAGAGCTAGGCCGTGGGCTTGGATTTTTCCAGCCAAAATTCTCCCTCCCTTTCTTTTCTAAAGAAGAAAATAAATAATAACTTTTTAAACAAGATAAATGAAAACAAAACAGTTTCCAACAAGGAGCATCCAGACACTTCCTTCTGATACCCAGATAGCTTGGCACATTCATCTAATCTTCTGCCTTGACTACTGGGCTGCCTGGCCACATCTGAAAGCAGAGGGATCAGCCAGCAGTCAGAGCCTGGATCCATGAGCGACGTTGGTGGCAAGGAGGCCTTTGGCAGTGGGTTCCTCTCTCACAGCTGCCTCTTTCCCCTGCTGGAGGCTCCAATTGTTGGGCCATGGCTCATGAGGCTCCCCCAAGCCCGACGGAGCCCTGTAGGAGCCGGCTCCATGCTGTGAGCAGACAATGCAATTAGCTTGGTTTCACAATGTGCCACTTTGGGTGACCTTTCTAGGGAAAATAATTAGAGGGAGACCATGTCTGCTGTTGATAATTGGCTTCATTAGCTCTGAGGTTAATTTCGGAGATGTGCCCAGGAAGCAACAGAAGAGGCTCAGGGGAGGCTGCCCAGTTAATTACTTGTGAAATAAAAAAGTCCATAGGCTTTGTTCTTGCGTGTGTGTTCAAGGGAGTCCACAGGGCATCCTGGGCCCATGGGGAGGTTGGGCCCTTCTCCTGCTATCACAGTGATGGTGGGATCAAACAGCCTCTCAGAATGGGAAGTTTCCCACCCCTTGGTACTGGCTTGCCTGACTATTAGGGGATTTGAAACCCAGGGTCTGGATTTGCAAGGGCCCACATGGTTGCCCAGGCTGGATTTGGAGGAAAGGACTGGCTGCAGCACAGGCTCCCATTTCTCAGATCTTGAGGTGCAAAAAGGGACATCCCCTGTTGGAGATCTGTTCTTTATCATGGCACTGAGGGTCCAGGGGATGGGAGAAGGATGGGCAGGAGGGGAAGCACCCTGGGCAGCAAAGCCACAAACCCTCTCCATACTGCATTTGGTCTGGCACCACAGACACAAGTGCCACTTTGTCACCAGGGCTGTCCTTGTATTGCCCAGGAGGTTTATCCATAGGACCATGTCCCTGTATATACAGGCAATTAGACCCCAAACCTGACATTACACAGGCTTTGACTTCCTCTCACCAAAGCTAAACTGACTCCCAGTGGCTTTGATGAGGTTTGCCCAAACCAGGGCCTGGGGAGAGGCACAGCCTCAGTGCAGCATCAGAGCAGAGACGGGTTTTTCAGGCAGGAGAGTAAAAAAGGCTGGGACATGAGCACTTGAGAATACTTTCCCACAGCAAGCAGTTGGGCAGGAAAGAAGTGACCAGGTCAGAGGAAGAGCATATAAACAACCTAGAGAGAGAATCTTCTTGGCTGCCAGTTTGTTTACATCTTGCAGAGGAGAGCGTCGCAAGCCGCGTGCATCTCTGGCTAAATACGACACAAAGTTCCCGTCCTTTCCAGTGATAACGAAGGGAGAGGACTCCCAGAAGTCACGTCTGTATTTCCTGTCCCAGTTTTGGCATAAGGAAGTGCTGTAGGTTGTACCCTAATAAAGGGATCAAAGGGTCTTTTGTTTGCTTGGGTTTTCCTTTCCTTGGGCACACAATTCCCTGGGAACGCTTTCCGCAGTGTGGTGTGGATGGCGGAAAGGTGGGAAGTGTCTGGGGTTTGTGTGAGAGACAGACCCTTCTGCTTGGCCTGGGTGAACCATTCCTGAGTGCGGCTGGACCCGGGGAGACTTAGTGGGTGAAGGTTAAAAAATGCATCATCTGATAAAGACCAGGGCTTTTAAGGGAGCCAACAGAACCTGGAGACAGAGGTGTCAGACCATCCCACTGGAAAGGGGGCATTTTTATGCTCATGAGATTTTAGGAAAATCCAATTCAGAATTTCCTGGTTCAGGGGCTACTCTTTTGTCCTTTATTATCCCAAGTATTTAGATCAGCTCTTGGCAGTCAGCTCCTCCCTAGCCTGTCCTCTTCCACTAGAAAGTGCATCCACCTAGTGATGGAGAAGAAATTATGCCTTGATGGTGGTAACGTATTTTATGTTGGATCATCCCAGCTTCAAGATTCTCATTTGTGTTTGGAGTCCAATTTTACCTTTATCAGCGATTTCAGCTAAGCTAATGTACATGATGTACATTACTTCTCTGGACCCTCTGGTGTGCACATGTTATGTGAGAGCATTAGTTCAGTTTAACACTCACTAGAATGTTCTTCCTATCATGATAAACATCATTAAAATTCAGCACATTTAGGAATAGCAAGGTCCGGCAAGATTTATTTGAGATGCCTGTGCTCAATATCCAATTGGTCTAAATCCATCTAGATCCATGGAACTTGAAGCAGCCACACTGATTTCCACGAGCTGAGTGTACCCCAATAATCTGCAGCTCATACCTTGTAAAATGTCTCAAGGCCATTAAAAAACGTTGCTTTCTATTCCATGCTATAGGATCTCTTTTTCCCCCCAAAGCTCTTACAGTGAGACATGTTCATTTGTTCATTTGTTCTGGTTTTTGCAAGTGTGTTCCTGGTTAACATTTTCTCAGCAGTTGAGAGGATTTGCACCAAAGGTTTGGTCTCTGCAGTTGGGAGGGAGGGTGGCTGATGAGATCACATGCCGTTGTTTCTGCTCCATGAATCAAAGTCTTAAAGCTCAGAGTTGAAGGTCCAAGAAAAAGAAATTAATAAGTAACAGGCTTCTAGGAAAGATCTTTGGAGAACTAAGTGTTTACTCAAAATAAAGGAGGTCTTGTGAAACGTTTTCACAAGTACCTGAATGTTTATTAATGATCATCTCAGGCTGTGAAGAGACAGAAGCTACCCCAGTACTTTAGTGATGCTCTTTGTGTGTCTTTTAAGTTTTTCTACTGGCATTAGTGCAAGAATTAGTTCATTTGTAATTAGTACTTTGAACACAGTTTTTTGTTCTAAATCACCCATTCCTTTTCTCCCTTAGAATCACATCTCTAGCTTTATAACCTCTCCACACAGATACAGCCTTAAATCAACATTTGGCTTCAGGCTAGTGATATTTCTTTACCAGAAAAATATCTGGCAGTAATTCCCCAGTGGATCTGAGAATTAGGCTGTATTAAAAATAATGTTATACTTGGTCATTTCTCCGATACTGCCTTTGAGCAAGCATAAAGCTTGCTGCTCCTTTATCCATGTCATTTATGGATTTCCATAGTGCCAAGGGAGGCACATAGCATGTTGCAAAGGCAGATTACCCAGAATAAATAATATGGCGAGGGTTGCAGTCTTACAGGCATCTGGCTTTGGGAAGATTTGATCCTGAAATGAGGTTTGATGATGAAGGCTAAATGATCACTCAGAAATGATGGGAATGCCCTCCATTTATCTGGAGAACCGTGAGACTCCTCTAGTATACAGGAGATCTTTATTCGTCCTTTTCTGGTGCAACACTTCCCTCACTTTCCCCTTTCCCTTCTGTCATGGTCTAACCCCAGCCAGCAACCAAGCCCCACGCAAGCTGTTTGCTTGGTCCCCTCTGGTGGGATGTGGGACAGAATCAGAAGGGTGAAAGGGAGAAAACTGGTGCTGAGATAAAGACAGTGGTGGTCGTGAAATCGGTGACGTCATCCAAGGGCTTGCTTTGAGGCAGAATTGCTGGTTTCTTGGGTCGTGGACACTGTTGGGTGCAGGGAGTTTGGAGTGAGCAGATGTGGCCCTCGCCAGCCCCCTGATGTGTTCCCCCCAGCTGTGTTCAGACCTGTCCATGTCACCACAAACCCTATCCCACTAAACTGCCCTTCATGTGTGTTAATTTTCGTTTCTGAGCAGAAGCAGGAAACTAGCCAATGTGTGAAAAGAGGGGATAATGACATGACCTGTCTAAGTTTGGAGCCAAGGCCTGATTTGCAGTTTCGGGTCAGCTCTGTTTTTTCTCTAATCAACCGAGCAAACAGGTTTTGGGTAAAGCACATCCAGTGTTTGCTGGGTAACACCAGTGAACAGAGAGCTCTGGAGCAGAACAGAGCTGGCAGCTGCTGAGGGTGAGCTCACCTTCGCTGTGGGATTTTATTGTGCTTGGATGTGGCCTCAGAGAACCACCACAGTGCAAACACTCGCCAGGAGTAAACATCTGGAGGCCAGAGCTGTTGCTCGGTCCGTGTGTGCAGTATCTCACACAGAGAGGCCCTAATCCAGGCGAGAAGTGTGTAGCAAATAGTAACAAAAAGAAGCAAAGCAATTTTTGGCAAACACAGCTAATTAGCCCATCATTCTTCTGTCCCCTGCAGATGACCTGAGTTGTCTTCAAAATCCAGTGATTTTGTAAGAATGTAAATATTATTTTAGTCATCTTTAAAATCACTTGTTCAAGTGTCAAGAATGGCATTAGTGTGAGAGAGGCTATTCTTTCAATTACATTTCCTCTTTCCTTTTCCTGTCTCATAATTTTTAGAGCCACCTGTGTAGACTATTTCTTAGTACCTTTTTGTCAGCAGGTAATCTTGTCGCTAGTGCTGGGAGGGGTTCTTTTCTTTCTTTCTTTTAAATCATTTTTAACGTCACTTTCTTTCTCCAAGCTTCGAGATGGAAGGTTGTGAAACCTTGTCATAACTCCAGAGCTCTGCACTTTCCTCACCCAATCTGACAGGCATGGTTGAGTAGTTCACACCTGGCCCTGAGGGTCAGGGCACCTCGACCTATTTTATGTCTTTCCTGTATTTACCATGTGACCCTGAATGAGTCACGCTCTGAAAAATGTGACTGGAAATTGCAGTAATGAGAATTTCTTAATCCTTGGCTTGACTCTGCAGTGAGCTGGGTTTCCTGCCCCACTGTTCTTGGGGAGAGCTCTCGTGCCTTGGACCTACACCGGTGCCTGGTATCCTGAGATTAGCACAGGGCATGGACGCTGCTACGCGAAGAGCAGCTGCTTGCCAGGGACCCTGTGTCACCAGGGCTGTCCCACCTCCACTGCCTGCCAGTGGGCTTTTAGTGATATTAAGAAAGCCCAAATCTTTAAAAAAATAACATAGTGAAACTTGCACAGGGCTTTATGGGAGCCTCAGGTGCTCCAGCATGATTGTTTGAGAGCCTCGGATGGAGGCATAGGCTTTCCACAGCCGTTTTCCTCATCAGCTGCTGAATGCTGTGAGCAAAT
Organism: Tichodroma muraria; assembly: GCA_013390105.1. Taxonomy (NCBI): domain Eukaryota; kingdom Metazoa; phylum Chordata; class Aves; order Passeriformes; family Sittidae; genus Tichodroma; species Tichodroma muraria. Next base: position 99,284 of record WAAG01075470.1, on the reverse strand, counting down.
GGATGTCCAGGGCCTCCCCCACAGATAACTTCATTTTCTGCCATAGCCACCTGGTAAAGTGCCTGCTGGGCCAGGATGCACACAGTGACCATGGTAATAAAAGGCAGTCATTTGAAGAAGTACCTGAAACTTTTAAGTGTATCACAGGAGGTGCAGATGAAACAGAGGATGTTGAAGGCCCCCAGGGTCAGTCATCTTGTAAAGCACATGGAAAAATTGTCTCCATTCCATGAAACGTCTGCTTTCATAATATGGCCTGTGGTTATTTAGCAAGTCAGCAGAAGCAGAATTTCATGCTCTTGTCTCCTTTGTGGGCACTAAACATAGGAACAATCTATAGAAGTGGTTTGTTTCCATTGTCTTGACACTGCTCATTCCCAGGTTCTGGTGCATAGAGGCACTCAGACCAAACAACTGAAGTCCATCTAATCTCTAGTTAAAGCAAAAGCTCTGTAAAACCCTCTCAGAGGTGTTGGAAGCTGAGTAGTTTTCACACCTCCCTGCTAAGCAGCAGTGCTTCCTGCAGCCCCACTTCATCTCAGGGGTCTCCTCCAGCTCAGGCTGTGAGGAGGTGAGGGAATGTTTATATTTAATGTAAGGATGGAAGAAACTGCTGTGTTTCAGCTGTAGACTTGAGTACACTGGAGTCCCTGGGTGCTAAGCAAGAAGTCTTCCTCACCTCTGTGATGTGCCTGATCCAGGCAAGGAGAGAGCCCATGGAGAGGGAGAAGGGGGTGAAGCTGGAGGAGCACTGCCCAGTCCTGCTTGTTGCATTTCACATTAGCAGGAACCAGGAGTCTGAGAGTCTCAATCCTGTCTGAGTTTGCAAGAAACAATTGGGGAGGGCTTCTTTGTATTTAATAAAATCCAGGAACAACAACAAAAAATAAAACAGTGTGAAGTCAACTCAAGAAGTGAGCAGATTAAAATAAACCAGTAAAGCATGGGCTAGACACCAGCAAGCATGGGGCACATGGAGGGGATGTGTGGAACCCAGGATGGTGACAGAGCTATGTGGAGAGCCAGAAGAGATTTTACAAGGCTTCTGGGGAGAAGTGCCCACACTGGGCTTCAGAAGTGCTGGAGATTTTTCCCCTGTATCACAAGAACTGTAAGAGGGAGCAGAAGAGGAGGAGATAACTGCGTTTCTTCTGGCAGGGCAGTCTGAAGTTGGGAAATAAAGCAGAAGGACTGTTTTGTCTGTGCCTTCACACTTCTTCCTTACTGTGTCTCCCAGTGTCTCTTGCCATGGGTCCTTTCTCTTCATCGCTGTGTTTTGGAGGGAGAGGAGCAGGGACTGCTCCCTGGCTCTGGAAGGGCAAGGCAGGTGCCAGCCTAGAAGTGCCTGTCCTGACCACCTTTCTCCCTTTCCTTTGGGCAGATAGTCCCAACACCAAAGGCTGGACACCTCACGACAGAACAGGTCCAGAAGACATTCTTTGGTGGGTTGATATTGGAATCTTTGCCTGTCCTCTCCCATCCCTCCCTTCAATCTTGCCCTTCCTTTTCCACTGTGGGAGATCTCAGCACTATCATTTTCAGCCCCATTCCTCTACACACCACTTTCACAGTGGGATTCATTCACTTCCATGCTTGACTCCAATGTTTTTGGCCTCTGTTGCAGCATTCCCGCAGTTTGTGCCCTGAAATTTGATTTCTCCCTGGATCCATCAGCAGGCCCTGCACAGACCTCTGGAACAGCATTTGCAGGGCAGTTGTTTTGGTGGAAGTGGCCAGTTCTAGGTGAAAGCCCAGGTGTAGGATAATTGTCACTTCCCCACAGGAAGGGCAGGAGACAGACAAATCCCCAACCTGCCATGGAAGCCAGTGGCTGTTTGTCCCACTGGGTGCAGGATGTGCAGCCCTGGAAGGGATGTTTCCATTGAGGATGCACAGAAGATTAGGGGCACAGAACTGTCCCCTCTGCCCCCCTCTGGGAGCCCTGAAGAGAAATGGGCGTCAGGTGTGCTTTCACGGGTATCCAGAAGGATCCTTCCTGCCTGAGTTCAGCCTTTGCAGTAGAGATGGGTCAGTGCATGGGCTGTGCTCCCATGGCCCTTCATAAAGTCACCCATGACACACCAAACATCTCGACAACACCAAATAACCAGGAATTCCAGAACTTCCCCCATCTCCCCTCTGCTCTGCTGTGTTATGCTTGTTGCTGATGCCATTTTGGGGACATGCTGGATCTTTGAAAACAATGGGACCTTGTGTGATCCCAAGCATTCAGATAGGATATTTGCTGCTTGGTTTTCTGCTTCAGCATTGTATTTTCAGGGAGAAAGAGCCATGAGATCAGGCTGTGATGGCAAAGAATGGTGCTTTCCAAAGAATGCTAGTTTCCTTGGGAAAAGAGACAAGACTACCCCCTATGTACAAACCATCTTTTCAGGCACATTAGGAGTAATGGCTGTCAGATGGATGGAGTGAGCTGGGGATACACAGCCAGTGCAATTAGTTGGTGTACGACTGGAGGGAATTAGTTAATTCAGGCTTTGATTCTGTCCTCTCAGAAGAAAACAGATGAGAAGACATGCCATTAAAGGAGATGAGCTGTCTTAATCACTGGTTTGACATTCCTGTTCTTTCTGTTGGACACCTTTTATCAGCAGACATTTGGGTCTGGCTGAGGGTGCCAGACAGGCACTGTGTTAGTCCTGGAGGAAAAGCCATGGCATGTTAGGTCATGGCTCAGAAACTTCCCAGCAAAACTACACCGGTGTAACGAAACCCCGGTATTTGGGGCAGCCTCAGCGCGTGGATGCATTGCTTACTGTGGGGTAGGAGAGATTCCATGTGATTTTACTGCTCTAACCCGGTGGTATCATTGTGAGGGGACACTTGTGACGGAACATTTACGGGGGTGGACGTGCCAGTGGGTGTATTGTGACTTAGATCACAGTATCTGCTGAAGGCAGAGCGTATTTTCTCCCCTGTGTATATGTATATTTAAGTCGGCAGCAGTTCTGCGGCGTTGCTCACATCAGCCCACCAGCCCTACCTACCTCATGGATAAAAGAGTGTGACAAGTTCAGATTTTGGGGGAAACGCTGTTGAGGGCTCTGCCTGTTGTCCTCCCATAGAGCTGGGGGTGGTCATGGGGAGCCCACCTCTGAGATGGGTGTCAGACACGAGGATTTCAGCCATCCCCATGGATCTGTGGCTCAGCAGGGAAGAGCTGCTCTTCTCTGAACTGTAAACCAATTCCTAGCTCTGGCAGATCCTATGGATCTCAGTATTCTTCTGTCTAAACTCACGGTGGCACAGATGTTTACCTGAGGAGAAATCCTGCATGTAAAAGTCATAAGTAGAGAAGCCACATTCAGCTGGAGGGGAGCCAACCTCAGAGCAGTTTTATAATAATTTATAATCTCAGAGCAGTTTTAATCCACTCATACAGGGGACAGCCCCAGTGCAGGAATTTTCTTGGTCCCTTTCTGTGGTCTGATAACTCCAAATAGACGTGAGTAGCTCCACTACCACTTTTATTAGAAAAGGGGGTATTTGGAGGGGCCGGGAAGCAAGGTGTTAGAGGCAATTACACACCTCGAGCTCGGAGCCCAGTTGTGACTTTTATGATCTCATTTCCTCATCCACACACAAACGCTTGGCCAAAGCCCAATCTCTGCAAATGAGCTTTGGTCACCACTGGTTTTAATTAGCAGGAACAGTCCTGTGCAGTGTTCCCAATAAGTTAATGACAAAGTATCAGTCTCAGTCTCTGGCAGTTTTCTCTTCTTCATCCTGCCAGAGGGCTTTTCTGAGCCCCAAACCAGCCCCTTGATCTCCGCTTCCAGGAAACCTTCATAAAATTCAGACCAGATTCTTGAGCAAGAACCAAATGTTTCAGCCAGAAAGATTTCTTTTTCCTTTTTTTTTCTTTTTATTTCCATTTTATTTTTGGGACGGGTGAATGGAGGATGATTAAATCTGAACTGAATCTGAACAGATGATATTTTCAATGGCACGTTTAGCATTTCTCTGAAAAGGCTCCAATGGGCACAGCGCTGCCATTGTTTTCTTAAAAACGTCAGTCAGGCCAATGTGTTTAAACAAGTTTGGCTGTTACCTTCTTTCCTCATGTTTCACAAGTACAAGCAGTGAGTCATGTGCAATATTATTTATTTGTATTCCAGCACAGCAGTGAGGGACGGGCTCTTGTGGGAGGCACTGCAGGAAGCCCAGTGAGGGAACAGCTTTGTTTTTAAAGGGGAACCCAGGAAACACCCAAAGCTCTGGCTAAAATTGCCAAACCCCATCCATGCAGAAGGGATGGAGGTGGCCACCCTCTCATGGCATGTGCCACTGCAGGGAGCTGGCGTGACTCCCTGTGGGGCACGATGGCCTTGTTGGCCACGCCAAAGAGGGGGTTGAGGTTCTCAGAGCTGAAGGACAACCTGGTGCTGCTCAGTGACCACCTGCAGTGGGGCCACAGACCCGGCACCGCTCTGAGCTCTGCTGGGGGGGTCACACACACAGGGGATCCCGTCCTGAGCATGCGGTTGGGTAAGTGAAGGAATCCTGATGTACCTGGAGGTCTCTGCCTCCGTCTGAGGAGTCCCCAGCGTACGGCACTGAGCGAGGGCAGAGTGGCAGCGCCCGTCCCTCTGTGCTCTCTGACGGATGCTGTGGGTGTGTAGATCATCCTGTGCCTCCCTCACCCAGCACCCAGTGTGGCTGCCCCTAGATGCTTTTCTGCACTAAAGGCTGTCTCTCTCCAGACCTTAGTTAACTTCCCGATTAATGCAGAATCGTGAATTATTCATCAAACCTCCAATGAGACCATTAAGTTTCCCACCCTTTGAAGATACCGGTACCTATTCCTATTACGAGAGCAAAGGAGGAGGCTGCAGATCTAATTGCAGGCAACAAAGTGAGGAAGACTCCTCATCTGCTGCCTTCCTAGTGAGCCTGAAAAGCCTCTCTTTTGTAGAGGTGTCAATAGCAATTTCATTCTCTTTTCAGAGGAACAAGTGCCTTTAACCATTTAAACCCACTTAAACGAACGGCTTTTGTGCTTCGATTACAGACACAATGCAGAGAAAACCAGCCCCGGTTGGATGCAGGGTCCCCGCTGGGGAAGGTCCAGCCTGTGGCCAGAGGGGTCGTGGGTGCTGCTCTGCCCTCCTGACCCATCGACCTCTCCCAGCTGGGACAAGCCTCTCCCTGCTGATCTGAGCCTGGATGCGGGGCTGCACAGGCAAGGTTTGCCGTATTAAGCCTGAACTTTGTGACACAGCCATAGAGCAGGGCCCGTCACCTCTGAGTGACACCCTGCCTCATCCACCAGACACTGCCAAAAGCCCCCACATTGCTCCTGGAGGCCTGGGCAGCCAGTGCCTGACTTGGCATCTCAGGAGGCGTTTTCTGTCTACCTCTTCTAAAGGAGGTACTTTGCTTTCCCCGGCTGGCTTTGTCCCACTCAAAACTGCTCATGAAAATGGTCATCTGAAGCCCAGGGTGTTCACTTTGCTGCAGAACTCAAGCCCCTGCCCAGGCATGGTGGTTCTCTTTGTTGTTCAAAACACTCCAGGAGCTCCAGGCTAAGTGGACGACAGACAGCAGCGCTAATAAATAATAAAACACATCAATGGTTCTGGGGGATTTTATAGCCACTCCTATCTCGAGGTCTCAAAACGTTTCACAAATGTAAATTTGTGGAGCCTTACAGATGCTCTTGATAGACTGGAAAAGAGTGGGGACATGCAGAAGATCAAGAACCTCTGCCCAGAGAGCACAGCCTCTGCCCCCAGGTCATGAACCTTTAGGGCCACAGCTCTGATAAGCCTGCACTTGTACAAACATCCAGGGATGCTGTTTTTGCTCTCTGATTTTTATATGCACAGCACTATTTTGGTTGGATAGAAACAAAATCAGAGAGGCTGCTTCCTCTTGTTGAAATTTTTTCCAGCAACTTTTGGGTATAAATAGCTCAGAAGAGTGGTGGTGATACCCAGCAGTAAGCACTGGTCTGTTTATGTGCCGTGAACCATGTCTTGAAGGGAGCATAGTACCACTGTCGTATTATTTTGACATTAAAATGCAAAAATATTAACTGATAAGTGAAGGAGATTGTCTGGTCCAGGCAATCTCATCCTTCAGATTGAGCTAAGCAAATAAATAGTTAAACAAGGACTTTAATGAGGTTTGAGGCTAGCTTGCTTTCACAGTCCTTCTATTAGGGATTGTATTAAACCTGGTCCCAGTTAGCTCATGGCTGGAGTGAATTTGAGGAGGCTTTGCTGGGCAGGCTGAGGTACCACAACTGTAGGGAAACCTGGAGAAAGACACCTTTTCTTCTTTTCTACATGCTTTCAAGGTGTCTGCAAACTCACCACAAAGATCTGTCTGCTTAGGAGCACACACAAATGCCCAAAACCCAGGACTGCTTTTGGGCCCTGTCTGTCCTCGTATTGTCATTTGCATTTCCTAAATATCTTCAGTTCAAACACACCTGACATGTAGGGAATCTCTCCAACTGTACCGTGACCCGTGCAACCGCTTGGCACCGGGGAGAGCTCAGGGGAAGGGAAGGATTGTGGCAGGAAAAAGGGACCAGTGATGTTTTTCTCTTCATCCCATCTAAACTGACTTTTTAGTCTTGGCACAAAGCAGCAGGGAAGAGAAGGGAGAAGGCAAGGCTCAAAATGCATCTTTCTCTCTGACCTATGCTCGGTTAGCTCCTCTCTGATCGCTCCCCAGGACAAATTGTCTGTGCTGGCAGTCGCTAGTGAGGAAAATCACGTCTCCTAAGTGAAGCCTTTTTCACCCACTGAAGATTTAGCTGTTTTTGGACTGAAGGTCAAAAAAACCCATGGAGACTTAGATAGATCCTCTTCTGTTTCCAGAAGCAAGGAGGGGAGGGAGAGGTTTTCACTGCAGCAACTGAGTATGGGACAACGTGATTGTCCATGGTCCATCCCAGGGCTGCACACTAAAAGTTGTACCAAATTGTACCCATTAATGATCACTAGAAAATGTAAGTGGAATAAAATAAATTAAGAAACATTTTTAAAAAACACAAACCCATAGGAATTCAGCATCTGCACTTGTCTTCTAAACTGCAAAGTAGTGATTCTGCTTCAGGAGTGATGCTGAAAGCAGTTTCTGAACTATGTTAAGATATTTCCTGGCTAATACAAGCCAAAAGTGGCTACAGCTAAAGCAAAATGCTTATGTTGCTTTATAGAAAGGCTTCCCAATTTCCTGGATAATAAGAGCAAAGGAGAATCCAGTTGACTTTGTGGGTTTTTTTCCCTTTTTATCAGCCTCAATTTTATTTTAACCCACCTTGGTGGGAGGTGGAATCAATTGGCAAATGTGATGCTATGGTGCAGCAAGTCCCCTGTGCTGATGCTAAAGGCTGCAGCATCCCAACATTCAGTGAGCCACAGATGCAGCCCTGCCCCTGGGTTTTTTAACAGCTTGTCTGAAAAAACAGTGAAGGCACAGCAGAGAGCCACAAAAAGAGAAGAGAGCTAGAGAAAACAGACGTCAAGGGTGAGAGACCTGTTTAGCGAGGCAGAGAGAAGTGAGAAGCAATTGGACTTCTGTGCCCAAGTACCTGCACAGAGAGAAAGCACCAGATATGGAAGGGCTTCTTAATCTTGGGAGGTAAATCAGGGCGTGCATCCCTGGCTGGTGAAAAGAAGCAAAGGAAGTTCAACAGGGCTTGTGTTTTCGGCAGCGGGGACAGCGAGCCTTGGGGACAAATCACCCACAGCAGAGGCTGCTTTGTCTCAAACACTCTAATAGTCCTTGTTTTGAGATAGGCGTAATCAACAGAAGCCATTAATCTTAATGTTGGGGTAATTAGGCTTAATACAGAGCAACTGAGTGAAAATGAATAGGCTGGGATGTACGGGAAGTCCGATGGGATAATTCTTTGAGGCCTTCCAGTATACAAACAAGCTTTGTAGTCCTAACGTGAGCCCCAGAGGCTCGCTGTGTTTTACTGTGGAAAGATGTGGGTTTATTAACACCAGATACCCTTCCAGACCACTTTCACAGGAGCTGGAGGATGTTGCTGGTGTAGAAGTGGCACTGGAGTTATTTAGAATGTTGGCAGATGTGCTCCCGACCGCGAATCTTTCTGCACCCAGAGCCTGCAGGGCGTGAAGGGATCCAGGTCCCGAGCTGCGGCCAAGGGCTGCTCTCGCCGAGAGGTGCTGGCGTCAGGGGGGGGACGAGCAGTGCCACACGTGTGCTCAGCAGTTGCCACCCGATGGAAGGTCAGCCCCAACGCTGCCATTTGCAGCGGGCGGAGAGCTGTCCGCGGTGGAGGTGTCCCCGAGCAGGGCGGGAGGCAGCGCCGGGGGCAGGACGGGAGCGCTCTCCGCACTCTAAATGTCACTGCCCATCGCCTCCTCCTCCTCTGCCCAGCCCTCCACGGCCCCGTGACGGAAACCTCTCCGCTTCAGCGAGGGAAATGCATTGCTTTCTGTCTGCTTTCCCTTTTGCAACTGGGCTGTTTCTGATTTCATAGCCGCGTATTTATTTCATTAATTTTTAAATAGACATTCGTTTCAGCCACGTTGTCGTGTTGAGCGACAGAAGGGAGAAAACGTGAATGCGCCGCTCTCCCCAAACCTGGAGCGCGGACAGCCAGGTGGCAGTTCAGGCTTGGCTTCTCATCTGGAAGCTGGAGCTGTTGCGTTTCTGACAACACAGCACCCACCCAGCATGAAATTGTAACGGAGCACGCCTTGCCCTAGGTCCTTGGCTTGTCCTTGGTTGACACAGAATTAAAGGACGTGATGTGTGGGACTCAGTAAATCCCTAACCTGCTGTCCCAGAGACAAGCATTACCGACCGCACCACGCTGACACACACGAGATTAGTGGAAGAGGTGCCCTCAGTGCCACAGGCAGAAATGGGTCAGCTCCTATTTGGAAAGCTCTCTACTTGAAGTGAGTAGCGATGCAGCCAGTAGGAATAAAAGGCAAAAAATCCTGTGTTTTCTACCTCGGAGCCGTGTTGAGATTCACAGGCAGTGAGTCCTCAGCAGCTGAACAGGACCATTTTTGTGGTGGATATTAGCTTTGTGAATGGTATTTTATTAGAAATTAGGAAACAGTCCATCTTAGGAACTGCACTTAGTGAGTGTAAAACTCCTCGCTACCACCAGAGTCCCTAAATTTGTATGAAGTATATCAGCCAAGAATTTGTTTATTAAAGACTTTATTGTAAACTTTTCAAATGCAGTACCAGTGTCCCTGCTGCTTCTAATAACTGAGTGTAGCAACAAGACAAATCTCATATCTGTTCCCCTTTCCCTCTTCCCATTGCCCTAATCAAATCCTTTATTCATGCTTTTTCTGACATACTGGGTTTTCTGGCTTGGTTCAGCAGTGACTAAGTTGCTGTACAGTAACTAAACAGTGCTGTCTTTGTTCTGGAAAAGCGGAGAAATGAGATGTATAATCTTGAACTAAGGAAGCTCACAAGTGAAAAGCAAGCCACGTGTACTCCGGCACGAGCTGGGTTGAATTTACCAATGCTGCCTAGAAAGAGAGCAAAGAAAGAAAAACTCATTTGTTGTTTTGTTTTACCACCTCTTAAATGACCCAAAGCCCATCAGAGCCGATGGTGTTTTGCTGGTTAAACTGATGATACTCATCTGCCTCTCATACATTTGTCTTATTTTCTCCACTTCTCTCCCACTGTCTGTTTGCTCTCCCACGCTGCACATGCTCATCCTGCCAGTCGGGATCACGAGGAGCCCTGATTATGTTCTTTCTCCTGCATAGCCTCATGTCTTCAGATGGCATTTTGGACAGCAAATCATCCCCAAAGCTGCACTTCACTTAGGACAACCTACTGTGCTTCTTCCATCATGTGGGCCCCTCCAAAGACAGCTCAGTTGAGCAATACGTGCATCCTGTAAGGAAACCTTAACTGTATCTCTTCCTGGGTTATTTCAGTAAGTCCTATTGATTCACCATGCTTATAGAAAGCAAAACTGAAATGTAAGATGTTATCCCTGCTGTGTGAATCCTCAGGAGAAGATGGCATAGCCTGTGTGCTTTCCATGGTGGTTTAAATGCCCCCAGTCTGCCTGTGCACCTGGACTGGCTACAATCCCTCTGGAGGCATTCAAAAAGGGAGATCTGCCACAAAGATGTTACTGCTGCAAGGTGCAGGTGGGACAGAGTAGGCAGATCCACTCGAGCTGAGGACAAGCCCCTGCTCCTCCCTGGAGCTGGTGTAGCCGAGAGTTGAGCTAGAGAGCAAAACCCTGTTTTACTTGCTGGAAACCTTGCAAAATCTGCGCAGACATTCAAGGCCTGCAGCAGGCAGGAAAGGGGAGAGCAGAAGGGGTGGAAGCTAGATGTGAGCTGGTTCATTTGAGGGTCTGTGCACAGACCTGGGCACTATTGCTTTGTCTGCTCTTCTGAGTCTGCCCCTCCAGCCACTCCACAGCATGTGCACCAGTGGTACAGTTAATTCTCCTGGGAAATTCGGCTTCTCCAACCATTGGATGGTGTGTGTAGTCTGCTCTGTGTCCAGTTGGGATTCTGTCCTGGTGGGATGTGCTCCTGCTCTAGGTCTGGCCCTGAAAGGCAGAAAGATCTGCCCTCCCAGAGCCTGCTCTTTGAGATAAACACCTGATTGGCTATGGGGCACTGAGCCTGATGGGGAAGGGAGGCAGGGACAGCCTGACAAGGAACCCCACTGCCTGAGAAACCAGCTGGAGGCTCCTCAGAGGAGCAGAACATGGGTGCAGAGCCAGGCCACAGACCTGATGGGAAGAGAGACACCTAGAGAAGACTCTATTGAGCTCACAACAGTGTAGAAGGCTCAGTAAAACCAAGCCTAAAAGGAAGGTCTTGTCTTCCAGTCATGAGTGGGAGGGCAATTTGTTTTAATCCTTTTTTGGGGGGCTTGTTTTAATCCTTGTACTGTAGTTCTTTATTCCAGGAGTACATTGCTCAGGAGTAGGAGGCAGTCACGGGGGCTTCTGGTGATGTGCTCACAGCAAGGGAGGACTTGGTCTTCTGAAAACCTGAGGCCAGGTTTATCCCTTCAGCCAGTTCCTGTGGCCTTCTTTGGCCAGCCAGGACCGGTTGCATCAGCACCAAGCTAGAGCAGCTTCTTGTGATCCCAGCCAGTGACCCCAGTGGGAGGGCAGCTCTGGTGGACTGGAAGGGTGCAGTGTCCCAGCAGTGCTTTGCAGGGCAAGTCCTCAGGTTTCCAGCCTTCTGGAATGTGCTGCTGTAGCAAATCATGTTTCTCGGATTTTTCTTCATTGGTGGGAGCCTCAGGAAACATGGGGCTGCCTTCTGCTCTTTCCCATGTCTTCGGGGTCCTTTGGGTACTGTGGGCCTGTTTTCTCCACCGGGGTGGTTTCCCCGTGTGTTCCCCATGGGAAGAGCCGTCAGTGTGGTCGTGACACTGGAATTCATTATGAGATGATTGTGACAACTTCAGGAAATAAACAGTGGGAGCAGATGGGCTTCCAGAGACCAGAAATCCCATTTCCCTGTGAACATCCTCAGTAATTGGATGCGTGCAAAAACAAAGGAAGGAAGGAAAAAATGCTGAAGGCTTGGGACAGCCTGTGGGCAGAATTGCCTTAACACAAGAGTGAGCCTTTTCTGGTGGCTGCAGCGTGGTGGGCACCTGCAGAGCTGTTCATGAATCACCTGACATGCTCTTTGTTTCATTATGCTGCTACTCATTGAGCTGTTGCAGGAAGCTTTCCACCCCGCCACCCCAAAGCATGGTTATCCTTCAGGACTTGGCGTTCCATCAGCTCTCTGGTGTGACCCAGTTACCTGATTTAACAGGGACATTTCTCCCTTCAGAGCATTGTTGTGAAAATATTCTCTTTGTTTCTTTGGTTTTGAGGCAGTGACTGAACCCCGTTCTCCTTCTCCCTTCCCAATCCCACCCTGCCCATCTGTAAATCCTGTTGTTCTGCATTGAAATGCCTTTGCTGCACAAAAAATTACATCCTCAAGGGTGGTATTTGGCAGTACATAGAAGGCAGAAGAACTGGAGAAGGCTGTGGAAGCAATGGCCACCTAAAGCATTAGGTACTGCTCACAGCAAACCCTCTTGGCTCCAAACCCTTTCTAGCTAGTTTTGATTTTCTTCTTAAAAGGGATTTTAGAATTTGATGCCTAAATAACTGCTGTGATAAGTTCTGTGTTTTCCACAGCACTTTTGAGTTGTACAGGAAAATGAAAAGCCTAAAAACTACTTTATTATTTTTTATGAAAGGCCTCAATATTCTCAGGATAGGGAGTCAATCTTTCAGCCACTTCTGAAACTGGTGGTAACTTGTTGATTTTCTGGAAGTGACATTTGGTGTCTCCGAGAGGGTTAAGACACACAGTGATACCCTCCTTCGTGTTGAGAGTGTGCTGTCCTGGGTTTGCTCCCTGAGAAGAAGAAGATTGCCCTAGAAGTCCCTTGAATTGTGCTTCAGCCACCACTCAGAAATAAACTCACACACAGTGTTTTAAATTGCCAATGCAAATGAAAGCTGTTTCAAACAGTTCCTTGTCTGTAGCAATAAACTAAAATGAAGAGCTCCAAACTATGCAAAGATGCAAAATAATCCTGGCGGGGGGAGTTAATCAGGCATTAAAACCCAGGGCAGAGTCCAGGCAGAGATTAGAGAGTTGCTCTTTAATCAAAGCAGCTGAGCTCATGTGTGCCTGCTAGTAGCACTGCTTTTCAACCTGGAATTGGAGTTAGAAAAGCAAGGATTTCCTGTAATTCCATTAATACTATTATTATTTGTGCAATGATCTGGAAGCATTCTCTTCAACTGTGGTCTGGGATCAGGTGCTGTCAACCCAACTCCTGCTCCTGCTCGAGCAGCAGCAGAATGGGAAGATCCCGCCTGGCTTAGTCCCTCACGTTGCAGGAACCGTGGCAAAGCGTTGCTTGTGAAGGGGAACAGCTCACCTGGGCCCTGCTGCCAACCCCCACCCGTGCTGGTCACCGTGAGGATGATGCTGTTTCTTACCTGCCCAGCTCTGGCAGCAGCCAAGAGCCAGAGCAGAGATCTGGTTGTGTGCAACGCCCAGACCCTGCCGCGCTCGCAGCCAGGCGGTGGCTCGGTGCTTTGGTGTGTAGGCTGGGAGCTCAGTCCCAGAAAGCTTTCCCTCGTCACCTGCACTGGGGATGGTGCTTTACGTGGCCCCCAAGGCTCCATCACCAAACAAGAGTGTTGCTGCTGAGTGGCTTTAGCCCTCAGGCACAGCCAAACACTGGGCAGACCAAAAAAGGACCAAAAGCCCCTCAAAGGTGTCAGCACTGAATACACAGCAGCGTCAGCAGCTGCCTCCTGCCTAATGGAGCCGTGCAGATGTGAGAGCACAGGATTAGCAGGGCCCTGAGCTCCTCGCTGTCAGGATTTAAGGATGGATTTGAGCTGAGCAGCTCAAGCACAGGGCAGCTGCCCTTGCAGTCCGTGCTTGGCTTCTCCTGGCCCTCCTTCCCTGAATGCCAGTGTATTTCACCTCTCACCAGGCTGCCTCTCTGCACGAGTGCCTGTCTTCCCAGCTCTGGCAAGGTCTCCACTCACCAAGCAGAGCTGGTGCTCACTGGAGCTTGCTGGACCCTCCTGGGTGCTTACTCGAGCAAAACTCTTTATGGCACTGGGAAGGCTGCCAGGTCTGTGAGAAACGGCACCAGGTTTGCGTCTCCACATCCGCACGGTCACTGAGAAATTGCAGCCCAGACTATCTGGTCCTTCCTAGTGCCTGTACATGGTGGGTTGTTACCAGCTAAGCAGAGGGGTTGGTAGATAAGGAGCTCATTTTGGCAGTTTCCAAAGTTTTCGTGGCTCAGGTTTTGTTCAGGTCGCAGGTCAGGCAGACACAGGTTGGCTTTGCTTATCTCTGGTCTTGGAAAGCTTCTTGTCCTGATGCCTTCTGGAGGCTGACCTGGAACAGAGCATAAAGATAAAGTTAATTAAACTTTATTAAAAGGCTTCAATGGGCACACTTGAGCTGTACAGGAGCCCATCTGGGCTGCACCCAAGATGCACCCCAAAATGGTCACAAAATGGATGACCGGTCAGGTCTCACACTTTTATAAGTTTTGGGCTATTAGCATGTTGGAGTTAATTGTCCAGTTATAGCTTCAGGTTATGGAGCTCCATCCTCCTTTTCTTTATCATTTTTTATGCTCTTGAAATCTATAGTGGTTGTCCTCGGTCCCAAGCTAGAAAAGGAATTGTTTTGTCTGCCTGCTCTGTGAAGAGAGCTTACTGGCACCTAATAGGAAACCCAGAACTACACGCTAAAACAGCACAGAATCTGAAAAATATAAAAGCTAAAACTTAAGGCATCAGTCCAAACCTGGCTGCAATCTATGCTTTTTGGCTTCAACCCTCTGCACTTCCATGCTGATCCATCTGAGCAATAGTGTTTGAATGAGCTTTGCTCCATGATATTTCAAGGAACAGAGAAATAGAGCAGGTTCCTTTGTTTCCTCCAAGGGTTTTCAGGTGCCAGTGACAGCTGGATTGAGAGAGTACATACAAGTCTACTTGCTTCCTGATTTTTTAACTAAACTCCAAATATTTCACTGTTCATTGATCATGACCTGTCTCCTCCCCAGCAGATGGATGTGTGCTGAGGATATTCCTCATTTTTCAGGATGAGAGAGAGGCTTTTCTCCATCCTAGGCATTATGCAGCCATGAGAAGTGCTTGTCAGAGGCACTCTCTGCAGATGGGTAGTGAGTGGCTTCCTGGATGACTTGGCACTCTGCTCTTAAGTTTGGCTTTTCTTGATGTTAATGATCCTCACCACTTTCCAGCCAAGATAGTGCTGTATATTGTAGGCCATACAGAGCACTAACAGGAAATAAAGCATTTGGGAATTGGCCCATGCCCACAAAACTCTACTGATCTTCACCTTGAAATTCAACAATAAATAAAAGGAGGTAAAGATATTTGCAAGGACACCACCTTGTTGCTTTTCCATGCTAAAAGGCTATGAAATAAGGAGTGGAGATGTGTGTGCAGACACATGAGGATGCTGCTGGGCAGAGTGATCTCCAGCTCCTGTGCTGACACCCTGCTCCTCTCCATGGTGATGGGCTGCAGTACCCACTCCTTGTTGATTGATGCTTATTGCCATCAGGACTGCAGGGCAGAAAATGCACTGAAAACAGGCCAGCCACAAAAACGGCGCTTCTGAGTTGATTTCTGCTGTGCTAGGAGAAAAGCAGTCTATAAAGGAAAATACAAGAGAGAGCTGGGACAATCAAAGGCAGCACAGGGGAGAGACTGCTAAGTAAAAGCAGTGGCAGTGATGTGCCCCCAGCGAGGAATCGCTGCCTTCTCCATCAAGAGTTAACACTGGATCAGCACAACCCCTATTTTTAACTGTCTCCAGCAGTTTCCTAGCAGCTTGCTTTTACTGGGTTATGCTGAAGGCCTGCCTTAATGTTAGTGCCATTGGGGAAAAGAGGAATTCCTGTGCTGGCCCGGGAGCGGCAGGACATTCCCAGAGTGTCCTGCTTTGCTCATTGCCTTTTCCAAAGCTTCTGTCTGGTTGAAACAAGAGCCCTTCCAAAGTTTCCAAGCAATTACATTAAAACTCCTTGGAAGGCAGGCCTGGATTGCCTTTCAGGAAGGGAGGCTGACTGCAAGCAAAGTTAGCAGTGCTGGTGTTGAACTGTACAGCAATGCTTGGAGCAGTTTGCCCTCCCATGGCCAGCTGGAGCCTGCAGCTTCTGCTCTCCAGTGCTGCCACAGAGATTTCCTTTGGCTCAGATGGATTCAGACCCTGGATTAGCATTGTGCTCCTTGCCTTTACTCCAACCTCAGGATAATCTGCCTGAAAGGGAGAGCAGGGGGGTTGCTGGAACAAAGTGCTCTCGTTGAGAGTGCCCAGCACCGCCTTCTCCAGCAGCACCTGCTTCCTTGCAGGCAGTTCTGACTTCTTGGGGATACCATGGGCTTGTTCTGCATTTTGTGGTTTGGTCACTTGTTTGTGATTTGTTGAGGCTCTTGTGTAAGCTCCAGAATACCCAGAGCTGCCTGTACCTCAGTGGGAGCACCTGACAGTGATTGCAGGCCAGAGCACTGCTGGGTACAAGCTCTCTGGAAGCTTCTTCTGCATTCACAAGATAAGGGAAAATGGCCTCAGGTTGTGTCAGGGGAGCTTCAGGTTGGACATCAGATAGAATTTTTTTCACTGAAAGGGTGGTTAGTCGTTGGAACGGGCCACCCATGGTGGAATCACTGTCCCTGGAGGCGTTCAGAAAAGGAGCAGACGTGGCCCTTCACAATATGGTTTAGGGGGGTTGGCAGTGTTGGGTAAAGGGTTGGACTTGAAGATGTCGGAGGTATTTTCCAACCTTTATGATTCTGTGGTTCGTAGGTCCCGTTGTGAGATCATTCCTCCGCTCTGGGGCCGGAGCGTGTGCCTGCAACAGGGGTGCAGAGAGCAGGCTGGCCTGCCATGGATGGGATCAACAGAGCCACAGAGCAAAACGAGATGAAAACAGGAAATTATTCTGCTTTTCATCAAGGTTTTGCATGGGAAAACAAGAGATTAAATGCATACTCCCAATTTCTGCACTTCTTTTTTTTTTTTAATTGCATTTTCTGAGATTCAGACTTTCAGGCATTTAGGCAGAAGACAGACAGCAGTAGATAGGCTGATTCCTGCCTCCTGCCCACCATCTTCAGTGACGTCCCCGGTAAACAACCAGGTATGAAGCACTGATGCTTCTTTCCTCCATCCATCTGTCAAAAGACTTCTTCTAATTTGCCCTTTGAATCTGTTGGGTTTCTCTTCCCCAGCATCTTCAGTAGATTCCCAAACCCCAGCTGTCCCTGCAGCCCAGACTATCTGCAGTGGATTTCTAGGCAGTAAGTGCATGACAGCAGTTCTCTCCCTGGTGTCCTGTGGTGTCCCCAGCCCCACTCTCCAGGAGACAGAACACAGGAATCTGGTCCCTGCTAACAGCCCATTAGCCCCAGCAACATCCAGAGTTGAAAGTTTTGGTTTTTGAGCAGCCAGCAGTTACAGTGCAGTAACTGCTGTGTCCAGTTAGTGCTGGGCAGAGTAACTGACACTTGCAGTAACTGCTGCGTGCAGTTGTGCAGTGTCCAGTGCAGCAAGTGTGGAAAGCTAGATGATTTTAATGACAGGGTGTCCATGGAAGTCTCTGGTGTGCAGGAGGTTACAATAATTTCCTCTTTCTCCCAGATAAAAGAAATGCAGAGTAAGAGAAGTTCCTTGGCCACTGCTGGGTGGACACTTTGAATATCTCATTTAATTTGCTAGATAATGATCACATTTACGGAACAGCTTGTTTCAATTTTCTCATTATCACTAACTGAGATGATAGCTTATTTAATCCACTTCTGCACTACTTCACAGACAATGAGAAATGTGGGAAGGAAAGTCATTCAGAAGAGCATGTGGAGCTCGGGCGTAAGCAGGTTGGTACAGATGAACCTTCAGTGTGGAAGCCTCAGGTTTCTAATGAAGGTCACTAATAGGAAGCCATATGGAACTGAGTAATTTTGCAGGACCTGTGCTGTTGTCCATTCAAGACTCAGGTCATGCTGGAGCTCATTGGCTGAACCAGATGCCAAAGCTTTCTCTCTGAGACAGTAAGAAGCCTGTGCTGTTAAGAGACTGATATATTGTCTGCCAAGAGGACTGAAGCAGATGATGAATGAGATCAGAGATGAATTTGCTCTAATACTAATACGTTATATGTAAGAGTACAGAGTGTTTCCGCTGATTCTGAAAGAAATTTAATCCTCTGCCGCTGAGAAGGAAATGGGCTTGTAAGTCTGAGGAAGGAATGCATCATAATCCCAGAAGAAGTAGGCAGTGATTTCTTGGCACTGGAGATTTGGCAGGATTTTGAAGTGGAACAGGAGCAGGTTTAGCCAGTAGATTTCAGCAATGGCAAATGGGGTGAAGGACACCTGTGGTCTCTTGGCTGTCCCTGGGCTGTTGTGTCTGTTTCCATATCCTTACCCATATAATGGTAGCAAGATTAATTATCCGGAGTTTTCACATGGAAGAGAACAAGTTCTCATGCTGCTAAACCACCTCCTTCCCTGATCACAGGGCATTTAAAGCCCACCATGAGAGTGGATGGGATCCCAGCTTCACTGTCAGCCATGGAGGAGAATCACCTCATGGCCCAAAGGGAACTGCCAGAGAGCTCTGACACCTTCTCTTGATTTTTCCAATGTGACAAACAAATGAACCCACCAGCTGTCCAAAGCAGAGCAGGGATTATGTGACTGAAGGATTAAATTTACCTTCACACCTTTACTGAAGGCTTATGCAGACCCTTGAAATGTAAAGTAAAATTATCCCTCTTATTTTAGTTGGCTTCTAAAGAAGGAGGTACACAGGAGGGGCCTGAAGTATTCAGACACTGAGCTGCATTCAATGGTCTCTCCCTAGAAGCTTCTAGAGAAGTCAAATGAAAAGTCATGTGAACATTGCAGGGGGATTTGTTTTTCCAAATAGAAATTATAAGATGAGGAGAAAAGCTGTGTTTTCAAAAGCAGGGAACTCTTCGGACTCCAATCGTAAATCAGGCTTTCCCACATCCATTAAATAAAATATCTGCTTGACCTGTAGCTGTTTAGGAATCATTCTTTAAATATTCTTTTGAGCACCAGCGTCAGAGCTCTGTCTAAAAAGTCCTTTATAATGGGTTGTTCTGCCTTCAGCTCCTACTCATTTTATGCTAATTGCTGACAAGTCGTAATTTTCCAGTAAACCACTCAGAATAAGCTCCATGAAGATATTAATGACACAATAAGTCTTTGAGCAGCCACTGAGACCGAAACATGAAAAGCTAAAGGCATTTCCTTTCGGGATTTGACACCCTGATGTACTGCTAGTCCTCTAGGCAACAGGCACAAATTCTGTGTGTGGATGGTTGGTTTCTAATCCCCAGATCACAGTGATGAGTTGAGCAGATACCTACAGGATTGGCTGCATTAGGATGGGAGTGCCTTGGTTGCAACTCCTGCCCAGACTTAGGGGAATGAGGTGCCCAAATCCCACCAACTCTGGTAGCAGGCAGTGCCATATTTACTGAGGATTTCTGGAATCCAAGCTGTTACCTCTGGCACTGCTGGCTGCACTTCTTCTCCAGCCTTACAGAGGGGTGGCTGTGAGTCGTGTGACATGGAGGGGGGGCCAGGGTGCACTGATGATCAATGGAATGGTCAGACAGGACTGGGGGTACCACTGCTGCCTGAGCAAAGAGCCGGACTGCAGGACTGCAGGCCCAGGAAGGCAAGTGCCAGGAGGAACTTCTGGCCAGACCACCTAAGCTAAGGAATAAATCCTCCTGTGCATTTAGCCTTGCAGACACACATCTGCTGTCCAGTGGTGAGTGGGGGAAGTTCTACAGAGTGAGCTCGTTCCAGGAAGCTTTATTCTTATTAGTTTTTGGAGGAAACCCAGGAAAAATTCCATCGGAAAGCTGAAAGCTATTATGGCTGCTAAGTGACTTGGTATTTGCCCTTGGAGACCAGCTCTCCCAGCTTCATGAAAAATTATATAATCTGATTCTCTGGTTTTGTGTCACTGTAGGCCCAGTTAGCGTTTTCTACAGAAGGATCATGATGTTCAACAATTGCCATCATATTTCCATTCTTTTTCTATGGGTAGAACAAAAAGGAAAGTTAGAAAGAAAATGCTGAAAATGTCTCTTACTGACTTGCTTCTCCTTGGAGTCCAGTAAGTTGTGGAACAGTGTGGGTTTTTGAGTACTTTTTTTTTTCAGCTACTTTATTAAGTAACTCCTAGTATCACTTATGGTTGTTTAAAGAGAGGAAAATGGGATTTTTCCTGTCTGCCGATTAATTTATCGTGATTAGCACACAATCTTCAGGACATCACCACCACCTGTGGGCCTCTCCCTCTTCCTCTGCTTACCACCACAGCTGTCTGGTGTATCTGCTGAGCTGCTAACTCGGGGCATTGTCTCCACCTGGAGATGACATTTGTTGACATCTTGTCTGGAACAAGCTGAGGATATATTTGGGAGGAGATGTTGAAGCATAGGGGAATAGCTAAGCTGGGGCTTCAAGGGAAAGAGGTAAGTAATCAATTTTTAGAAATAGCTCAGCCCATGGTGGGGTTGAGCTGGTTAGGAGCTGATGAATATCTTCCTCTTCCTTCCTTTGGTTTTGAATGGATGGGCTGTGCTGCTGTGCACAAGCTCTAAGCATCTCTAATCTGCAGGGAAGGTTCAGTTGTCCATTTGGTCCCAGGGCTGGCACTGGTTGTGGCTGGAAGAGGATGAGGGGACCCAAGGAAGTGGTTTCTGCTACTCAAAGTGACCATGCAGTATTGCCCCTCCACCTGCAGTGCCCTGCTCCACATCCTGCCTGGTGAAGGCATTAGGAGGGACCTGCCAAGGCCTCCACACAGCTCTTAGGTCTGTCCCATAGCCATGAGCTTGGGCTGAGTCATTCCCCTGGCAGGTTCTGACAGAAAATCCCTGTGACTCAGGAGGTCCCAGGAACACAGCAGCTGAGAGGAGCCACCAGACAAGGGACGCTTTCTCCTTGCCACCACACTGCTGATCCATTCTGTGCCACCACACATCTGCCTGGGGGCAAACAGGACATTCAGGCATGCTTAGGAAGGGAAAGGAGTGAACAGAAAACAGGAGAAGAGAATGAGAATAGGGATGGAAGGAGGAAAGTCGTTTTGGCCTGGTGGGCTATGCAGCTGCCAATACCGAAGTCTCTTCCCATCATCCCTTTCACACAAAAGAGGCTTCAGTGCTCACCAGAAAACTGATGAAGGGTGCACAATGCAGAAAGCAGAGGTTGGAAATCTTTGTTAAACACCGATGAGCAGTGCCCAACACAAGTATTTTCTGCTTCAGAAGATAGTGCCCAGCGTTGGGAGAGCAGGGCTGAGCCTGAGCCTGGGCCATGGGGAGGCATTCTGGGGAGCAGAGGGGCTGGGTGTGTGGCAGTACACAAGGGTCCAGGCAGGGTGCACACCATGGGCATCTCAGAGGGCCGTGGCCATGGCCGGGAGGCAGCTGATGTTGCATCTGGACAAAGAACGAGCCAAAATGAAACTGCGGCGGCCTGAAGTGGCCACGTCCCCTAACGTGTGAGTGGGTGAAGGAAAGGCCAGCCTGCACTTCCCAAAAAGTGTTATATTGTGGTGTCATTGGCAGGCTAGGCAGCAAGGCTAAGGATTAGTCCTTTGAAGTTCCCAGCCCTCTCCCACTCCGCTGCCTTGTGCTTGGGGCTGTTTGAGGCCAAACGGTGTCTCTGTGCTTGCAGAGGAGCTGTCATGCTGTCAGGAGCTAGTTAGAACTGACAGATAATACTTGATCTTACATTACAACCCATTTTTTCCCCCCCACGCCGACTGTACGTGTCTCTTCATGCCCAGGCTGTGTCATTTCCGTTTGTTTCCACTTCTTACACCTCTCTTTGGCTGGGCTCTCTTCCTCCCCGCCTGCCGAGCACACGTGAGGCTTGGGCTGTGCCCGGAGCTGTGCAGACTTGCCGTGCTCTGATCCCGGGGAAGGGATGGCACAGGCTGGCTTGGGTGGCACCGGGCCAAGCTGGAGGCCAAGCCAACAGCTTGCCACTGCTCCCATGGTAGGTGTGGTATGATTAACAGCAAAGGTCTAAGAACAAATGAGTAATCTCCCTTTCAGCCCCAGCAATTTTATCTTTCATAATTTAAAAATAAAAAGAAAAATTAAAATCCCTTTGTGCTCCTTTGCTGCATCCTGAAGGCCACTAAATGTCTCTTTGCTCAACTAGATAATCTTTAAGGTCCCTTCCAAACCAAACCATTCTAGGATTCAATATAGCCCTATCATCAGTGTGGCTCCAGCTGAATCTAAATCCCCCCCTGTGCTCACAGGTGCTGTGGATCAGACAGCAGGGATGTCCTGAGGTGCTACCAGGCACAGGAAGGCGAAGGGGGGAGATTGATGCTCAGTTCAAATCCCCTGAGCCCCAGCCGAGAGCTTTTAAGTATCTGACCACTCTTTCTCACTTGATCTGGAAAAGCAGCGAAGCAACTTGTCCAAAGTTAAATACACCAATAATTTTGCTTTGATTGGCAAAGCCTGTGACCACCAGATGCATTCATTTCAAGGTGTCCCAAGTTTAAGAAGACAAAAATAAAGCTTATTTAATTTAAATAATTTAGCAATTCGTTTAAATCTTCCAGGAGTAAAGGCCAAGCTGTACAACTTGTGTTAAAAGAAAGAGCTGTAAAAGTGTAAGGATTTATTTCCTCCAGGGAAAAAAACCCCACAGTTTTAATATTGCCATGACAAGTTTTTATGTATTTATCTTTTCCTTCCCCATTGATGTGTTGGAGATAACTAATAAGCTGGTAAGGCTGATTATAAGAGATCCAAAAATAAGACTCAGAGAGATTCCCTGCAGCCCATATCCGACAGGTCTTGTCACTTGGATGCATTTGTGAAAAGCTGGTTTGTCTCTCAGATGACAGATGCTTTGATGAGCTAATCACCTCATTTCCATGAACTGCACATCTGTAAAAACAAAAGGGGATGAGACTCGAACAAGTGACTAAGCCCTGTTCTTGTTTGCATTGTTCCACTGCTATTATTTGAGTGGAGCTGCCGTGCCCCACGCCAGCTGACAGGTGATGTCACACGCGCTATTTTGAGCAGATGACTCTTCTCTGGGGTTCTGCTCACCACAAAGCCCACAAAAGGTTTCTTGCCCACACCCTGGTGGCCTCTCACACCCCAGGAGCAACCAGCCTTGGCTCAGCCAGCCTCTCGTCTCATGAATGGGTTTGCTGCTCCAGCTCAGGAGGCAGAGGGAAAGGGCAAAGCTGAGGCGGCAGCGATGCAGCTCCTGGGGGTGACAGAGGCTCTTCTCCATTTCCTGGGGGTGACAGAGGCTCTTCTCCATTTCCTGCAGCAGTGGCCAGTGTTCATCCCCACTGCTGGGTCTCCACAAAGGCCACAAGCAGCAAGAGGGTCCTCCCTGTGCTTGACATGTGTGGAGCAAGTGCTGGGCAGGGGACAGGGGTCAAGACCCTGCCACAGATTTTCTGCCAGGGCCATCAATTTTGTGAGGTCACCTGCTCCAGGAGGCAGTAGCTCTCTCATCCATGTTAGCTTGGGCAAAGCTGGATGCTAAACAGGTGGTTTCCTGCCTTTGTTATTGCCAAGCCATCATTTCCCATTACTTTTTCAGTGTTTGTGTTCAGCAGCCAGTGAGGTACAAAGATGAACAACCTCTCTGAGGCTTTCTATTTTCTGTGCTTTTCCTTACATTGTGGCACCTTTAAGCTGAAGCACCAAGGGTTGTGAGTTCCCACAGACTGCAGAGGAGCCAGGGGCAGTTCAGTGGCTTAGTCCTGATGCTGAAAGTCCTCCCATCCATCCTGTGCATCAAACCTTGCAGCCCATTTATTCATTCTGGAGAAGGGTCCAACAAAGGAATTTAGTGTGTGGTAACTAATTTACCTTTGCTATTCACCTCTAGTTAATTTAGATGAAATTTCCTGTATGTACCCTACCAGTCAGGTTTTCCTCATTTTCCTCTTTAATTTTGTGGTCCTAGGTTTCATTCCCTTGTTTCAGTCTTTTCTGGATTGATTTTATAGCAAAATAAATTGTAACTATGTCAATCCACCAGTATGACTATCTTAATCAGGAAGTTTGTTTTATCTTTATGTTTTTTGTGCAATAGAGCTGTAGTGAAGGAGGAGCAGATAAAAATCCTTGAGGGAGGAATATGCCCAGCTACTGAGGCTGCAAATCCTCTGAAGTTTGTTTCCTTTTTTCAGTTCAAACTTGAATTTATGAGAAGGACACATTGTATGTCCCCCACCTCCACCTGTCCAGAGCCATTTATTTCAAAGCAAGAAGGTTTTTTCGCTCTGAAGTGGAAGTTTAAAAGGAAATTATCAGGTACTTTCTAAACCAGTTTTGCATCTTTGTTGCTGCTTTATCTGTAGTAATTTGAAATGCTGGGGGTGGAATGCTTTTTGATGGAATGCCAGCAGAAAACTAAAGCCCAGCTTTAACCCTTGGGCTCCTCTTGTCATAACTTTGTACCTCAGGATCATGTTCTGTGGACTGTAAAACTTCCTTGCACTTCTCTGGCAGATGCGAGGGAATTCAGGATGTGTGTGTCTTTGCCTGACAGTGGGACACGGGGCTCTGAGGGTGTATTTTCAGGGCCGGGGTGGTGTGAAGGGAGCTGGCAGAGCTGATGGGGTGCAGCACGTGGGTCTGTGGCCATTCTCTCCCTGCTGTCTTTGCTGGTGCTTTGGGCTGCATTTTCTTTTGGTGGGGGCTGCAAAGGAGCAAAAGGAGCTCATGCTGTCCTTACTGAGGTGATTCCAGGCTGAAAATTCAGCACTTAGTCATTGGCCAAGGCTCCTGGGATGGGGTGCTGGTACAGGACTATCCCAACCCACAAAAATGAGTTGCACGGTGAGCAGCCAGCCTCGGTGAGTCTCCTCCCTCCACGTTCATGGATCAGCCCTGGAACACGGCTCAGTGATGGCTTTTTCTAAGCAAGAGGTTCCTGCTTTGTTTTTTGTTGGTTTTTGGTTTTTTTGGGGGGGGGGGGTGTTTTTGTTTTGTTTTGGGGTTTTGTTTGTTTGTTTTTCCTTTTTTTTTTTGGTCTTAATTAAATGTATCAATCTCAGAGTATGGAAACTACACCGTGGGCTAACGCTGCTGCTAAGCAAGAGTTAAAGCATAGCCATTCCACTTTTCCATTTCCTTACTAACAGCTTCAGACCTCTGCATCTATCAAAATTGATGCTGGAGCCAAAAGCTAACAAAGGTGGAAATGGTCTCTGCAGGGCAGGCTGCTGTTTCCTGTGATCTGGTCTCAGGCCAAGCAGATACAGCTCCAGCTTCAGCCCCTGCTTGTGCTGGAGATGTTTGCAAAGAGCTGCCACTGTACCCAAGGCTGGAGCAGCCCAGGGAACTGTCTGTGCACACACGAAAACAAAACAAAACCAGGAAAGAGCAGATGTCCTGCCTAGAAGTGTGGGTTTGGACCAAATATGCATAAAAGGATGTTATGGTTGTGGGTTGAAAGGGTCACCTGTCCCTTGGGAACCAGCTTTAGCTTACAGAGTACGGTAGGGAGATAAAAGTTGGGAGGAACAAGAGTTTGGTGGAGTTATAGCTGAGCTGCAGAAATGCAGGGAAAGGCGACTACTTCTGATCCCTGAGGTGTGTGGTGGGAGAATGCTGGCCCCTGGAACCCCATTTAAGGACAGTGGAAGCTACACCAAAAGCATTGGGAAACAGGCTGTGAATGAAAAGGGTGTGTGATTCCATCGGGCACTTTGAGGCTTGTGGAGGGAGCTTACCTAAGTCAATTAGCAATACTCATGTGCCCTGGTATGCAGGAACCCGACCAGCAGCGCTGAGGCTTTTAAAGCCAAATCTGATACAGTTTTGGGCACTCCTGGAAACAGGAAGGTGTGCAGGTCTCCTCTGAAAGTGCTTCATGCTGCAGTACTAACTCAGGTTTTACGGGGCTACCAATGCACGTAGCTCCACCAGCAGAAAAGGAGGAGAGGTTACACTGGTTATAAGAATGGTGTACAGACATCCAGTAAATTTTAAATCAGGCTCATCTTGACTTATTTAAAGTTGATCAAGAAAAGGTTGGTGTTGAACCACAGTAAACCACTCTCAAAGAAAAGGAGCAATACAAATTAATCAAGTAGGTAATTAACTGGATCTAGAACACCCAGGCTGCATCTTTGCTTGTTTTCTGTTAGGCTTGCATTTCAGACTCTCTCTATTATTTCCTTTGTGCCTGCGAAGTCATTTTAGATACCTGTTCTTTAGTGGTTTGGATTTTTTCTGTGGACATTTTGTATAAAAATCACTTATCCCCCTACCCCCTAAAGCTTGTGCTCAAATCCTTCTCCATGCTCGTTCCTTGCAGCTCTGTACCACGGTGTTCTCTCTGCTTGAGACAGCTTGGGAAGTACTGGGGGTTAGAGATTCAAGCTCTGTGCATACAGGTTTTTGCACTGAGAAGAGAAGCAGAGTGTTCTCAATGTCCAGAGCACCTGAAGGGCAGGTATAAGTCACTGGTGTCATTTCATCTGCAAGGGGTTTGATATTGACAGAATTTTACTTATGGCTCTTGCCCTAATGCTGTTAAGACCTCTTTCCGTTTAAAAAGTTCTTTGAGATCTTAAGATGGATTGGTCTTTCTAGAAAGACAAAACATTGCTATATTCACCTTCTTTTTCAAACCTTTCATTGTAATTGCTCTCTGTGAGCACCAAATTCACGGAAAAAAAAATGTATAAAGCATTAAAAAGTCATTGCTGTCTGTCTCCTTTCCCCCACAGATTGCTGAAGTTTCTCAATTTTGTACTCAGTTTCCATCACTTGGGAGACACATACATCAAGCCAATAGGATCCATAAATATTCTTAATCCCACTTTGCTGGCAATTTTTTCTTGCTTTAATCTAATGCAAATGGAATCCCAGATCATATGAGAAGCCACACTTCTGCCTGGCTGCCTTGGCAGCAATGCGCCCCCAACCCCAAACGAATCGCACTTATTTCATGTTTACATGATCTCTAGGCTTTGAAACCCTTCAAGGGCACCCCAGAATACACCCTCAGTTTCTACCAGTTTGCAGGCACTGGAGGAAATACTGGAGGCTGTTCAGAACAACAGCCTCAAGGCAGGGATCGGGGTGTACCGGAGACTCATCTGGCAGAGCCAAAAAAAGGAAACGCCGCATTTTCGGCGGGTTTCTCAAGCGCTCCCCAGCACGGTGGGCGTGGGGGGCTGGCAGCGTTGTGACGGCTCGGGCAAGGGGGATCAGCCAGAATTAAGCTCCAGCCCCCAGCTCTGAGCGGGGCTGCTGCCTCACCGCGCTCCCCAAAGGTGTGCTCCGTGCGTGGCAGAACATGTCACCCCCATTAAGCTCCCCAACGTCACGCAGATCTGGAGCCGGTGATTTGCTTCTGGGACCACTGCCATGCCTCGGGGTGCCTGACAGGAGGATTATTTTTATTCTTTGCAGAAGACACTGTTTTCCAAATGGATCATAAAAAGAAAAATGTGCTCGTAGGTGTTGAAAGAGCAAATGCTTTTGCATTTGACTGCACTGTGCTTTTTCTGGTTTCTCTGCTTCCTTGGAAGCAAATGGGGACTTTCATCAGGATTTTAAATTCAGGGTCCTTGTGGACTGGCTTTGTCCACATAACTGCAGTGAGGACTGTGATTTTGAGGGGACGGTAATTGAAGCAATGTACAGTGATTCACAAAACAGACCTTCTCAGGCACCCTCTGCCCCCTCAAGCCAAGTTTTGCCTTTTACATTTTCCTGTGTCTTTTTGGTTTTGGTTCAGAGGCATTCATGCTCTCACACCCCCCCAGGGGTTATCTAGAGCTCTGTTAGGGCAGCAGCTGTGCCTGGTTTGAAGCTTATTTCATCTGTTCTCAGAGAGATGGTGGTGACCCACCCTGCAGTATTCTGGGGCAGCCTGACGTGCCATGTCTTGCATATGGGGCTCTCATTACCTGCTCTTTCTCTGCTCTGTGCTACCAGAGACCCTCCTGGACCCATCTGTGCCTGTTCTGGTTGCTTCTGGTGCATGTTTTTTTCCATGCTTCTGGCTTTTAGCTTTGGTTCCTCCAAGTCCTTCCCATGAAGTCCTTGGCACTTCCTTATACGCTGATTTTGGAGGATTGTGGTCCTGGTTTTCTGCACTGTAATGTTTGTATCCTTTTGGAGATTTGTTTGTTAGCAGCTCCCTATGGCTGGCCTGCTCTCCTACACCAGCAGGCTTCTCCTCAGTCACCAAATGTGCTGGTGTGTCATGAAATCCTTCCCCTGACTCATCCTTCTGATCCTTTCAACTGCCCACTCCAAAAGCACACTGTAGGCTGGGATGAGGAGCTCACCTGGCCATGAGCTGTGCAGATGCCTTCATCCAAGCCTCTCTGAAGCTTCCAGAAAGGAAATAGCAGAGACTGGGCCATGAGTTTGTGTCTTGCCTGAGGAGAAGTCTTGGATTTACTGAACCAAAGAGGCCTTTACCTTCACCTGCTGGAAGGCAGGTTCAGCTGGGAGAGTGTCTGGGGAAAGGCTGAGCCTGATGGTCAGACATTATTCCCTGCTGCTGGTGCTTTGGATATGGTGATATCTCCTCTTTCATTCAGTGCTTTCAAAAAGCTCCTTTTTGTAAGGTCAACAAAAACAATGTTTTACTCAGTGGAGGAGAAGGAGCTGGTGGGGCTGCGACTGGGGATGTCCCTCCCATCACAAGCTGGGCCCTCACCAGGTACTCTGGAGGCTGAGCTGGCACTCAGTGAATGGCCAGAAGGAAATCAACGATATCCACAGCCTCTTCCACTGGACATGCAGGGTTATCAAATATTTCCTGCTGTTAAAACCCCATAGAAATGGAAAGAGTAGCTTCAGAGAATTTTTTCTCTCCATCATTTCATTCACCAACCATCTGAGCTCTGGTTGCAGGGTCTGTCTCTGGGGTAACCTTCCTAGGTGGGTGGGTATTGTCTCTTTTCCCCATGAATTCTTCAAGGCATTGTCGATCTCCTGACTTAAATTTTTGGTGCAGTTAAGGAAAGCAGTATCATCAAACTGTCTGTGCAGGAAAGTGATGATCAGTGACAGCCTGAACGTTTCACATCAGCAACTTCCTATGAGGCACTCACTACCCCCACAGAAGTTATTTGCAGATAGTTTTAGTTACTCTTTGACTTGCCCAAAGGGGAAATGAGTTGCTCAAAAATTAAAGAGGTCAGTGGGGCCTGCAGAGATTGCCTCTTATTTTTGTGTGGTCTTGGGAAGTCCTGCTTTCCCAGCCTGCAAAAAGGAGGATGTTCTTTCCTGATGGAGGTGGGAAGTGTGTTGAGATGTGCAGCACAAGTGTGGCAGAGAGAAAGGTAAACAGGCCCAGTGCTCTGCAGTGAAACCAAACTACATGGGGCAGAGACTGAGCAGAGCTGCCACTCCCAGAGAGGGCAGGACACAGCTGAGGAGCTCCTTGCTCCAAAACAGTCAAAAGGGAATGCACCAAGCAGGCAGCCATCACTAGGAAACAGCACAGTGCCTGCATAGAGGCATGTGTCAGGTGGGAGACATCAGTGAGAAAGGAGCCTTGCAGAGAAATGTTGTTATTGGTGGTTGTATTTGTGTGTCTGTTTATTTTATTTAGCCTTCAAACAATGGATTTGACTTTTTTTTTTTTCATTTTAAATGCTTTTCTAGCCCAGCTTCAAAGTGACCTCCTGAGGTAATGGTTCAGATAATTCCTGGCAGAGAACAACTTTTGAGTAAAAGCTGGAGCCCCACAATGAGGCCTTGAAATATAAAGCCATCACTTAATTTTCCCCAGGCACCTGTGTGCCTGGAATACATCCTCCTTATACTCCTTTGTTTGAACTCTAGAATGGGTGACAGTGTTATTAATTAAAACTGTGGCATGCACAAGGTTTGGAAAGGGAACAAGAAATGCAAAAGCAGTGATTTCCTCCTCCTCCTCTCCCTCCCCTGCAACTTATTCTATTCCTGGATTTCCATGTGATATCTTGTCCTGCAAATAAAAACCCAACCCTCTCCCCCATCCAGACTTACTTTGAGGAGGTGCTTGGGAACACCTTTTGCTTTGAACTGAATCATTGCTTTATTTCCAAGGTATGAAGGCAGCATCGGGGAGCCACCCACCTGTTCCTTGGATCAGGGGTATTGGCACTATGCAAATATAACACAAAAAGACATGTAGGCAGTAAATCCCTGGTCTGGGGATGTGAGGGAAGTTCACAGAAACACCTTTTTCTTTGGGTTCACAGCCTTTCCTGAGTCAATGGTGGCCATTTATGGTTGCCTCCATCTAGGTCAGGCTCCTGAAGTGGAAAGATGTAGAGCAAGTTCCAGGTAAAATCAAGGATCCATTGTGGTCACCTCCTCTAAACAACAGCTCAGGGCCCGTTATTCAGTCTGGAATTCTCCAGTGCTCTGCATCCCACAGAAAATCTTTTTTGTAACCTTCTTACTGCTGCTCCCCATAGCTAAAGAAAACTGCTCTCCTTTACTGGCCTGGGTGCTGCAAGGGAAAGTTCATTGTCAGTAGGGATGTCATTTTAAAAAATTAATGCATTGAACATGTTTCCTTCCTCTACAATAATGATAATCTTAATTTTTGAGCTTCCTGCAGTGGAACATTTTCTTAATTGAATTCCTAATACACTGAACATCTCTAAAAAGCATGAATGGCAATTTCATCTTGCTGGCTGCATTCTCCTAAGGGACACTCCTTGGGGACAGTTCATGACACAAAGACCTTTTTTCCCTCTCAGGCCAAGGTTTCAACTGCAGCCTTTGCTCACCAGTCAGCATCAGCCCTTGATCTCAGGGTCCTTTGCTGGAGGTGAGCTCCTGGGTCTGTCCCAGGGTACAGCTCTGCAAGAGCTACATCACCACTGGGCTGCCTCTCCAGCAGGTTCAGCAAATCTTCTCCTGCTTATATAAGCACAAGCCCTGCCAAGGACTTGCTTGCACCAGACGATTTTTGCACCATTCCCTTGCCGGGTGTGTCCTGACGCTGGCATGACTCCTGATGGGGGGCCTGCTCCACCATGCTCTCCATCCCAACGTGCATCCAGAGACATCTCTGACTCTTTTGGGTGCTTAGGAGCTTTGCAGAGTTAGTAAAAGTGCCTTTGGTGGTGTTAAAGTTGTTCTGTCTCATTGGAAGTAAGATGAATGGGAAGAGAGAAGGGAAAGCAAAGGGAGAGTGGGAATGTGTAGAACTCCCCAAGAGATCATGTGCCATGCTGGGTCATTTCCTCTGGCAGAGGTTTTTTCCATAATTACTTTGTAATTGTACTTTGTACCTGTCATTTTGTGACTATGGATGAAGCATTTTCATTTGAAAAGTTATTCCTCAGATCTGGCAGAAAGATGACAGATTGGGGGGGGAGGGGGAAACCAGAAAAATACTGGGAAATAATCTCTTCATGGGAGGTCTGAATTCTTCCCTCTCCTCTGAAGGTCAGTGTCTGTCCTGAGCTCAGCTGCACCACAGATCCAGCAGAACATTTCTCCCTTGGTATCCAGCTTCATTATGGTTCCTGTTCTCTCTTCCCTCCCAGGACAATTGTGCTGCCCTGGGCTGCTCACGAGGGAAGGGAGCCCCAAAAGCAAACCTCTTGGGCATGGGAGAGTCCTGGTGGAAAGCTGTTTGTGTGCAGTGGGAAGACGCCTACCTCACAATCCCTCTGCAATCTTCCCCTGTGCTCCATTGTCAGTGTGGCAGCACACAGACCAGTCCTGCTGGCTAACAGAGAACAGTTTTTCACTCCGAAAAAATGATTGAGGGCAGCTGTTTAGAAATAAAGCACTGATTATCTACATTTCACACAAGGTCTATGGGCCTAAGTGTGTGCAAGAACACCTTGAACTTCCAGGGCTCAACACATCTTCCATTAGAATAAGTTGTACCAGGGACTGACTGGACCATTTCACTCTTCAATGGTGATTTTGCAGAAAATGTGTTCTACTGAAGATGATTTTCCATTTGGAGTAGCACAGGAATGCTCTCCTAAAACACTGAGCATGCCTGGTATTTTTAACTTAAAATGGCTGCTCAAAATACAAGGAAGAGTGTAGGTAATTAAGCCCCTGATCACTTAAAATAAGAGCATGTGGCTCAGAGAACACAGCCCAAATCAATGAAAGCACAGCATTTTGCTAAAGGCATCTCTAAAAACAGTTGCTAGAGACTTCTCAGCTCCCATCTACAGAGCAAAACTGTGCCCTTTTGTGGTAATTTTAGTATTTTTCTAGTGACTTTGATTCACTACATAGAAGAAACGAGAGATAATAAACACCAAACATCTACAGCTTCAGTGCTGTATTTTCCACCTGCCCCCCTTTTCCCTGGTCACATGTATGTGGTGCAAGACACATTTTACTCAATGCCAGAGCAGACCAAAAGCTCTATGTTTTATATTTGTTCAGTTAGTAACTTAAATTGAAAAATACACAGAGAGAAGGTGTCTGCAGCTCAGCCATGTCCCTCTGACAGTGGTCTGTAGGCAAAGCTAAGCAACCTCTTATGGGTGTCAGAGGAAAAATCTCTTATCTCAAAGGGCTGACCCATAAAGGATTGATGATTCAAGCCCTGCTCTCAGGTCATTTTTGCTACAAAATGTAAATGTTTCCTCAGCATCAGAACATCCCATGGACTCACTGAGCCTACAGGAAGCCCCAGGTTATCAGCCCAAGCTTCTCACATTAAAGGGAAAGCCCAAAAAGAGTGTCAGTGTCACAGGCTGAGGATCTGCATTAAAAAAAAAGGAAAACGAGTTAAAAAAAGTCTACAGCTGAGAATTTTCAGAGAGTGATCAAACCCCCTGCAACCAGAGAAAGAGGCTGATGTGAACTCCAGTTCGCTGGCTCAGACCCTAAAGAGTTGAGGTCAAATTATTAATAGAGAAGGTAAATGACAGATTCCAGATTCTCAAGTCAGACTACCTCCTGACATTTTCTGTCTGTAAAAATAAGTAGCCTTTCTCTACTTCTAACAAAAATCTCTTCCCTGGCTCTCCTTGTCGGTTTCCTCTCCTGTCTCCACCTCCAGAGATGTCTGAACAGTATAATTTCCTTTTATTTTTAGCCATCTTTCATAATTGAAAGTATCTCTGTGTCAAATAGAAAACGTTCCCATGAATTCCTCAGAAGGCACTTAGAGCAAGCAATTGATGAGAATGAAATATTTAATGGGGTTTTATACCTGTGAACTTGGTGACACCGCGCATTCGGCAGCAAAATTGTCATGACATAGGATGGATGGGCAAGAGGCTTTCATCTCCCCAGCTTCGATGGTGCTTCTCTTCTGGGGTCAGCCCTGGACCTGGCCTGAGGGGTCTGTGAGTCAGTGGCAGGTGAGCTTTGGGAAGCAGTGGCTGCTTCTGGCCTCAGAGCTTCCAGTTCTTCCTACTGAGGACCCAAAACTGCTGCCTGGGGCAAAGCTGATGTTTCTCACTTATCAGAGCACACAGGGTGACTGCAACGCTCTCCAGAGATCCAGCCACATCCACAGGCAGTCATTAATCTCAGGTCAGCTAAGAACCACTTGGAATCAGACCCTGAGTCCAACCAGCTCTTTTTCTTCTCTTACATAGCCAGAGCAGATGCCTCTGGAGAAAGATGACACAGGAGCTCCTTCAGGTCTCCTGCATACATGCTGCCCACACACAAGTTTGCACTCAGGATCTTCCTGAGGCATCATTTTTGCCTTTGTATTTAATAGTCATTGAAGGATTTTTTATCCCTGGATTAGCTCACCTTTTCTCAGGCCTGTTTTGTGCTCCCATTTTGATGCTCCAGGAGACAGACCCTGCTCCTGCTTATCCTCAGCAGCTCAGCTGGATTTTACCTCGACCTGAGGAGCTGGAGCAAGAGCAGCTCAAAGAAAGCGGAGGAGCAGAAACAGCCCCTCCATGGCCCACAGTGAGGCAGGAGTTGATTCAGTTTAATGTAGGTACTAAAACCAGCCCTGAGGATCCAAGGTTTTAATTGCAGCCACTTCACAAATCAAGCTCTCTCTAATCAAACTCTCTTGTTGTGACTCACCCCTAGCCCAGAGCCAGCTGCTGTGGAGATAGAGACAAACTCAGCTCCCTCTGCCCTTCTCCCTTCCTAACCAGCCAATAACATCTCCTTCATGTGTGCTCCCTTCTAGGCTGCCTCCCCTCACGTGACACTGCTCTGTCCCTTGCCACCTCCCCGGTGGCTCATGCATCTCACAGCACCCTGGTGGAAAAGGTGCAAGGAGCCCTGTTGTGTCCTAAAATTAGGGAGGCCCCTTAATGAGTACATGGACATCAGCCTTGGGGGATCTCCTGTGCTGCCCGTGTCAGCCCCTCATGGTTTTCTGTTGCTGAAGCTGTGGAGGAATTTTCAGCACGCTGCATCCATTTGGGAGCCACAACACCACTGGGATTTGTGAATCATAACGAGTCATGTTGCCAGGTACAGGGAGGATTATCCCTGTGTGATCTAATAACTCCCGGACGTTTAACCACCCATGGTAGGTTCTGAGCACAATGCATGACAAGTAACAGAACTGACCTTTTAAGGTGAAACCACCAAAGGTGATTCTCTCACAGGTCTTTCCTTGCCTGGCTTATTTAGAGCATCCCTGGGAGCAGCAGGACCTCCTGGCCTGCCAGAAGCAGGAGGGAGTGTTGTCCCTCAAGTGTTGCTGCACCTCAGAGAAATTTCCCAGTGGGATTTCTACAGCGATTCCAACATCAAGGAAAGGAACTGAGTCTGAATTTTGCATGGGGCTCTTGCTGCAAGGTGTCCATAGACACTCAGAAGCCAACATGGTCTCCCAAGAAACCTGGAAAGGTTCTGCCATTCCAGAGGAGACATCGCTGGGCCTGACCCATGACTGTAACCCAGACCCACGGTGTGTGTGCAGGTGAGTTGTGTGGGGTCAGAGCTGCCAAACAAACCCCTGCCATTCATGCATCCTTCATTCACTCCTACCCCACAACCCAAGGGGAACATTTTTCCCCTGTGAAGAGCTGCCTCTGTCAAGAAAATATGGATTATGAAGAAAAGGAAATGCCCCTTGCCTATCTGTGGTGGTCCCTTCCTGCTGCCCCCCAGTAGCACAGCAACTGAGGTGGGTGTCACCAGCACAACATTCTCAACAGCCTCGTGTGCTAAGCTCAGCTCACCCAACACAGATACATCTGCTGTGTGAGCACAATCGCATTTAATTGCTGAGATAAATTTAAAATAATTGCCTGGGTAACATTCACCCTTCCAGGTGGATGAGCAGGGCTTTTCTGGGTAACCCCATGCTCTGCCCAGGCACTGGCAGCAACTTTTCCAGACAGCCAAAGCACAATTCCTGCTCTCGAATGCTTCCCCCATGGCCCTTGGAGTGGTTTCAAGTGAAAAGCAAAACGGCGACATTTTAAATGTTGCCTCCCACACAGTGTCTCTCTTCAGCCTCCGTTGCCACTTGCTGCGGGTTCACAAGTCTCTGGTGGATCAGTCTACCCCCGGAAAACTGTGGGTTTGCTAAAATAGAAGCATTTTTGCAGAAGGCAGTGATTTGGATGAATGTTTTGCCAGCACACATCTCAGGGACTTGCAATTTGTTTCAGCATTTTGTGTTTTTATTTTACTTTGGATTTAGTTGTCTTGTAGGCAATACTACCAAAACAGAATATTTTAATGTTTGTAAATAATTTTGGTGGGAGGGGCAGGGGGGAAAACTGTGATTTTCAAATACGTTTTGAAATGCCAAGATTCCCTACCCAGCAGTAGTCTCATTTTGCTCTCATCTCATGGTATCAGCTCTGGTTACATAGAAGTTAATGCCACTGGGAAAGGACCTGAACGTCTTTCCCACTAAGATGCTTTACTTTCAGGATGGTGAATTATTTAAAATGCTTTCTATGGCTTTAGTCTGTCCCAAGTCACAATCTCATATTTCGTTAATGTCAGTCTCATAATCGATTATTCCTTTTCTGGTAGCAGCTGGCATCTCCTGTCAAGGACCGAGGTGCAGCTGATACCTTCCTGCATGGTGATGGAGAACAGGGCAGATGGAGGCTGCTGTGATGCACCAGCTCAGCCAAAGCTGGGGATGTCCATGACCTTCACAGCCCTGGGTGAGTTGGAGGAGAGCAAAGCCAACAGCCGAGCAGAGAATTACACCAGCCGAGTGAAGCAGACCCTGGGATTGGTGGATCCTAAAGAGAAAGCATGGGACAAAACAGGAACAGCCCTTTCAAGACAACGGGAAGCAATTGAATTTGAAATGCCTTGGTAAAAGCTGTTTTCTGGCTCTTGGAAAAACTCCTCAGTAGTCATAGCAGAAGAAAAGAGTAAGGAATAGTGTGTCCAGCGGAAATTCCTGCAGCTCTTGGCTCAGCAGAGCAGAATTATGGGAGACTGGAGCCTGCTCAGGACACTGGAGCCAACACCTCCACCTTTGCAAGAAGTGGGATCTTGGGTGACCACAAGTGGTGAGCTTGGGATGTCATTAAAATGCAGCTCCTGCAGCAGCACAGAGCCCAGAATCCCTGCTGAGCAGTTTCATCATGCTGCAAACTTAGGGGGAAAGTGCCACCTACTAAATCACCCAAACCACCTCCTGCAGCACCTGTTTTTAACTCACATCCCCTGTCCCAATAGTGGCTAGACCCACGTGCAAAGTGCTGGATCTGCAGCACACATTGCCATTGGGATGGGTGCAGGAGGAGGAACACACAGGAATGACACCTGTGCCCTCACCGTGGGCAGAACCAGAGCATGGCCCTGTTCCATACTGGAATGCACTTCTCCAGCACTTGGCCAAGCCTAATGGATGACCATGGCTCCTGGACATGGACTGGAAGACAGTCAGAGACATCTCTTGGGCTGGCTGGAGCCCTCAGTAGGGAGGAGGACTATGACCCTGCCCACTGCCTGCTCACTCCTCAGCTTTCTCTTTTTCAAGGGCTTCAGGGAGCTGCAGAGGTTCTGAGATTTTTCTTTTCCCCTTTCTTTAAAGTGTGGCTAAAAATAAAGGGAGTGTTGAAACCAAGCCCAGCCCAGAAAGCAGAGTGTGTAGGTGTGATGCAAACCAACACCTGGGGCTGTGAAGCATCCTGGGGGAGCTGGCACCCATCTGGCAGAAATGTTCTCTCTTTCTCCTCACTCCTTCTTTGGCACCTTGTCAAAGAGCACACAAGATGCTGAACCTTAAGTACTCTTGTTTGAAAATGACCTGAACATGTTGTTCTGGTTATGAGGAGAAGAGAACAAGGAGAGGACAACAGTTTTCATTTGCAAAACTGTCTGGGACCCCTGAGCTACTGCTGTGCTCTCTGGTTTTATTTCCTGTCTGAAGGTTTCTAGAGGTGGATGGCAGATACTGCTTTGAGGTGGTGGACCAGGATATTTCTGAGGTTTTGCCCCTGGCAGGTATAAATAGATCAGCAGACAACATGCAGTGCACAGGGGTGAGTTCTTGGACAGGGTCCAATGGAAAGGAGCTCCTTCAAGTGTCATAAAACCATGGAACTTCAGCTTAGAACCTGTAAGGAAGGCAGCTGTGTCTCCTTAATTACAGGTTTTCCATGGCTGCACAACATGGACATGCCAGCCCCACAGTGCCCCCTCACTCACACCCTCCCAACAAGCTTGTGGGCAGGTCTTGGGGAGTGGTGGGGAGTCCCCTCTGAAAATGGGGGATTTACAGGGACTTTGTACAGTGAGAAAAGTCATAAAACATGTGCATGACACTACCATAGACCCCCAGAGGAGCCACGTCTGCACCCTGCCAGAGTGGAGGGGATTGGGGCAGGGTGGCCATTAATGTGTCAATCCTTAAACAGCCTAAGGACTACAGCTACCATGGATTAAGGGCTGTGGTGGACAAACACGGACTTGGTATCATCTCCAATGGGATGGAGATTGGCATTTGGTACAAGGAGAATGTGCCCCCCTTAGGTTCAGTAAATTGCTTGGCGAAACTGTGATCTTGGAGCAGCTCTGATCCTCCCTTTGAACAGCCAGGAGAGGCTGTGTGCAGCCGTGGGGATGGGAGAGTTACCCTGGGACACAAAAAGGGCCCGGATTTGGTGGGTAAAGGTAGCACAGGTGGGACAGGGCATGTACAAGATGAGTGTTATGAGCTGCATTGGTCTGCAACGGCCTACACAGGGGCCCCTCTCGGGCACAGCATCCCAGCATCGACCTGAGAGGCAGTAATTCCCCTCTTCTCCCTGCCTTCTTCATCCCCAACACCTTTGGCAGGCCTGGAAAATGGTAGGAAAGCATCCTCCAAGCAAGCCGAGTCAGAGAGCCGTGAAGGTGGAAGGAAGGCTGTGAAATCCAGGTGGTAACCAAATGGGCTGTGATTCCCAGGGCAACTTCTCAGGGAAAGGCTTCTAGGGACAGTCCAGCTGGTGACGTCTGTGGACACCAGCCAAAGAAAAAGCCACGAGTGCTGCCCAGACCCTGCATTAACCTGCCCTCCCCTCATCCACTGCTGATGTAAGTGCAGGGCTGGAAGCAGTTTGCTCCCTACGAGCCCTCTCCTGCCTGTCGGGAGCCAGCGGCGAGAGCAGGAGCTGCTCTCTCAGAGGGACCCTGCAAATCCCCGCGTGAACGCCCGCACCGAGAGAGAGCCGTTTCCCAGGGGGATCGGGTGGATTGGATAATTAATCACAGCTTGTCTGGGGGAGGATGAGGAAGTCTGAATAAAGGTGTTAACAGCTCTTAAAGGCTTTCCTGGTTTGCAGAGGGTGCTGCCTCAAACAGATTATCTGGAAATATTATTAGCTGGAGTGGGAAAGGTTTTTTTCCTCCTCTAGGCTCTTTGCAGCAACCCTAAATCAGCTTGAGCTGAGGAGACAGGTTTTATTGTGCAGGAGAAGGTGGGGGAGAGGTGTTGGCTGTCAGTGGGTCAGCAATTAATTGGTTTATTCCTTTCTCACGGTTATTTTCTAACCAACATCGGTTAAAGCCCCAGTGCCCACTTTGTTCCAGCTCAGCTAACAAGAACCACAGGGATTTGCACTGGGAGGACCCCAGGCCACGAGATTGGCTTTGCAGGGGCTGCTGGGAAGGTTCCTTGTCCTGCCAAGCCTCTTTCCCTGTTATCTCGTCTTAGGAGGAGGATGTGATTAGTGTTTGCTGCCATGGGATGTCAGCTGGGGGATGAGAACTGTGTGCCAAGGGGAGGAAAGAGCTGCCATGGGTGGATGGTGAGTGAAAGCAGAGACCTGTGCTTTTTGCTCCAAAGGGAACCTCCCTTCAAATGTCCCTGTGGCCCATTAGTTCAGACAAATGCTCTTGTTCAGCCCTGTGCTACCTTCTTTCCTGGCAGAAGTGACCCTCAGTGAGGGTGGGCTCTCCTCCATCTGCTGCTGCCATCTGGGAAATCATTTCTGATTAATCCAGCTTTATTGAAATGACATTCCTGTTTACCTGTGGCTTTGTTACAATTCTAGAGCCTATCCAGGTCAGAAACAGGGGGTGCCATCAAAGCAGAAACCTCGTGCCCTTCCAGATCAGCCCAGTCTCTGCCACCAGCTCTGCTGCAGTGGGTGGTGGGGCTGTGAAGGCATAGCTGTGCCAGGCAGTGGGGCTTGCTGTGAGCACAGAAATTGCTCTGATGGTGTATCTCGGGCTGAGAAATCACCTTTCAGGCCAGAGCAGGGATAGAGAAAGAGCACGGCCTGAAGGATTTCAATATTTGTAGCTTGGCATCATTCTGGTTCAGAGAGAAAAGTGTAAATTTTGGGTTTCAGAAAGGTGATGGAGTGGGGACTTTAAAACTGTTGGTGCAGGGCCCTCTCTGAGCCTTCCTGGCCTCCACAAGGCCTGCTGGGCAAGTGGGAGAACCCCTCCATGGATAAATTAATTTGAAATCACGGTGTCCACAGGGAACATTCCCTATTGCAGTGCTGCCGCTTCTCTTCCTATTTATTAATAGGAATTAGGCATTCTGAGCAGAGTCCCATAGGCTGCTTTCTTCATGGTTGCACTGATTTCCAACTAAGCCAGCCCCAAAGAAAGCCTAATGAAAGCAGCAGATTTCCAGGTCTCTCTCTTTTTCCTTTGCAGAAGACTGTCGCTTTCACACATGAAACACAGAGGGCCCAAACCGGATCCCCATTCTCCGTGGGAATCAACCTGCAGGGATGACGAGACAAACAGAGTAAGTGCCCAGCTCTCCAGAGCTCAACTGCAGAACCACAGGATTCACCAAAGCCCTTCAAGACAGCCCATTCCTCTTCTCTTGACTCAGGGCTGGAAATAATGGCAGGTACGGAGAATCCATTACAAAGAACTAAATAACCCTCAGTGCAGCACTGCTGGCTCCATAAGCACTTCTCCAGCTGCTGGGAGACTGCAGCAGCACTCCCTGGAGCAAGCAGACACAGGTGGTGCTGGCATGTGCCTGGAAACAGCCCAACAGTGACAGGAGGCTGAAATTTCTGGATGTTTGGGCCCTTCCCCTCTGCCGTGGGACCTCTCACCAAGCCCCGTGGTTTCCAAACAGCCCAATGTCTGCCCCTGGTGGGCCAGAGGCTCTGGGCTCAGTGATTTGAAGGCAGTGTTGGCAGAGCAGGGAGATAAACTGTTTCCTGAGTTAAAATTGCTTTTTCCTCCCAAATGGTCCTTCAGGATTCACAAATCTGTTAAGAGCAGAGGGGGATTTGGCTGGCCAGCCCGCAAGGCAGTGGTGGGTTGGAGGGGAAGGGAGCAGGGGCTGCCTGGGGGGGCACCGGAGACAGCACAATAACCATGGGAAGGCAACGCTGGCCAAGGGCTCCAGGGAACCCTGAAAGCAGCACATGTTGAATAGCTCCTAGAGGCTCATAGTGAACAGTGACACCAAGAGCTGTGTCCACACCCAACAGTGCAAGATTTTTCTCCAAGGGCTCCTGGAGAGCATGGAGCAGGCAGGAGCCAGGAGAGGGATTTGATGTTGGACTGGTTACCATGTTAAGTTAACCCAAAAACAAAGAGCCAGCGTTCCTGGTCTGCAATGCAAGCTCTGAAAGAAGCCAAGCTCTTCATGTTCAGGCATTCCTTTCCCTCTTGTAGGATGTTCCTGGTATCACATTTCTCACGGAAATCAGACACGTGGTCAGGAGTGTGGCACTCTGAACCTGACAGTGCTTGGTAAGGCAGATTGATGCTCCAGGAGGGGTAATGGACAAGGGGCTTGTCACAGGCGTCTCCAGCCATATTCCCCCTGTGCCCTTCACCTCCTTTCAGCCTTTATCTCTGCAAAGCAAGTTGGATTGTAGCCACTGGGACTGAATGCATGGAGCTGGTAGTCTTGTGTTGCCCACTGCAGTGACAGATAGGCATAACGTCCATGATGGAGAAGAGACCAGCCACTTGTTCTTGCCTTGAAAAGCCTCCTGTTGCCAGGCAAGGACCAAGGCTCACACCCCAGCTTATGTGTCATCAGTAACCTCTCCTGCTGCTAAGATTGCGTTGTCTCTCTTAGTCATAAAAGGCTTATTTTCCCACACTGGAAAATGAATTCAGCACCATTGGCAAAGCTGGGGGCTGAGAAGTTTTAATTACAGTTTGTGCAGTGCTCTGGGGCTCTGGGGTGAATGGTGCTGGAGGCCTGGGAAGGGTTATATTATATATTAGCAGTTACTTGTATTTTATTTTATATGTGAGTTCTGTGGTCTCGTGAGCAGCTCCTTCCTGATGGCCCTGCAATGGGGCTTCCTAACAAAAGCAGTACAAATCCCCCTCTCCTGTCACAGTTACTGCTGTTGAGCATCACTGCAGAGTGAAAGGGGGCCTAGAAAGTCCAATGTCCACCTACAGCCAAAATAAACTCAACCAGAGCGTGCCTGTAAATACCCACCTGCTACGCAGGGAAGGAGAGCCCTAAAGATCTTCTCTCTCAAGGCTTTTCCCATTAAAACATCTCTTCCTCAGGCAATTCAGCCACATTCTGTATTAACCTTCCTGCCCTTTCCTTGTTCAGAACAACACCTTCTTAATTATAATCCGTCAAATTCCTCTCCCCTCTACCTGGAAAAAAATGGGATTTGGGGGTAAGGAACAAATACGAAGACGTAAGTCTATTTTCATGGGAAAGGAAATCAATCCAGCACCCTGCTGGGAGCCCTGCTTTGCCTAAACCCTGGCAAAATGCAGTAAGAAGTTAAGGCTCTTAGGAGGCGAGCTCTACAAGAGCTCTGTTAAGCACAGCTCAGGTCTTTGTGGTCAAGTGTTCCTGCTGCACCAGGCACTCCCCGTTTGGCACAACAGGGCGGTTGTGGCTGCACCCTCTGCTCGGGGGACAGGCTGCTCAGCAGCCTCTCACAGGCCAAAGCCAGCACTTTGGAAAATGATTTTGCAGGGGGATGTGAGTGTTTTGATGTCAGCAAGGTCCTGGAAAAAGGCCACATTACTTATCAATTAGTGTGTGCCTGTGTGTGTTCAGCTGCAGTGTGGTAGTGTCTAGGCTTGTGATGCCACCCACGTGAAAATCAGGGAGAGAATATGATCACTTTCACCTAACATTTTCTAGGGCTTTTTACCCCCACACTAGTGTTTTGGTGGCACACTAGGTGTTCTGACAGAGGCTTCCGAAATATTCCGCTGATTACTTCAAAGGACAATACTGGAGTTACTTGAAACTTGCCTAAGCTACCAAATGCAAAATTCTCTCCAAAAGACATGCTTTCCCTCTCTAGCCATCTGCCACCTGGTGGTTCCTCATGAATGGTGGTTCCTGGGACGGTGGGCAGCCCCTTGCTGCCTGTGCCAGGCGCGGTGGGCAGGGCAGATAGCCCAGGGGAGGCCCCCAGGGTGAGGGCAAAGCTCAAGAGTGACTGCACTGCAGTCACCACGAGTGACATGCCAGCACTGCTTCTGATGTTTTCCTCGCAGTCTGGGACAGACAGAAGGCAGGAAGAAGTTTAGGTGAGCCTCTGTGCCCCTGCTGCTGCTGCTGCTCAGGAGGGTTTCATTTACTGCCAGGTCCTTCATGGCTTCTGCCAGGTGGCTGCTGTGGCTTTCCCAGGGCAGGTGGTTGTAGCTCTCACGTGTCACCAGGCCCTGTCACTGAAATCAGGCAAGGACCACGCTCGCCAGTCCTGCCACCAGCACCAGAGTGTGTCAGGGTGTGATGGAGCCAGCCCAACCCCACACCCAGGAAGGACAGAAAGGGACTAGGGTGACAATCCAGCTCCCATCCCACCAGCACTTCCCCACTGCTGAGCAGGTGTCAGAGGAATGTATTTTGCAAAGTGTTTGTTCAGTTTGGAGCAACTCTTCTCTCAGGATAGTCAGGATAGTCTCCTCTTCAGCCTGCCTGGCATAAAGTGGGGAGAGATTCAGTGTGAAGCCACAAAAGCAATCTTAGGAAGAAACACAGATTGTCTCCTGTCCCCAGCCCAGCAATCCAAAGTGGAGTGACAGTCCATGGATGTCCCTTCAGGTCAGTATCCTGGGCAAGGCAGCATCCCTAGGTGCTCAGCAGTCTCTGTGAGTGAAGTTCTGTT
Source organism: Tichodroma muraria (assembly GCA_013390105.1). NCBI lineage: Eukaryota > Metazoa > Chordata > Aves > Passeriformes > Sittidae > Tichodroma > Tichodroma muraria. The sequence goes on along the minus strand of WAAG01075470.1, from coordinate 56,250 downwards.
TGAGTTGGCTGCTGTGATGTGGGAGAAGGGATTTCAGGCAACCTCACCCCTGATAAGTCACAGCTGTACTAATTACCAAAGAAGAGGAACAGCCTCGCTCTTAATGGATTGCAGCTGTGACTAATAAAGATAAGTGTGATAAAAGGGGTGGGTTGGCTGGTCAAGGAGGATCTTGAGGAAGAGTACCTGGAGGAGGTAGAGGAGCTCTGAGGGAGAAGGAAAGATCTGGAGAGACACAAAGAATGAAACAAGGAAGAGAGTTACTGCTGGCAGAAGATCAGCTGTGAGGTTAGTCTGGGTCTTATGGAGTTGGAGCTTGCTGTTGGGGCCTTCACCAGCAGTCAGAGTCTGCAGTTGGACCCTACAGCAGGAGCTTGCTGTAATTGCCCAGGATGGTGAAGATACAAAGAAGAATAATCTGGGACACTTTTCACATTGTTAAATGTCTGTGTCTTGGCTCATTTCTACCCCTAACAAGAGGTCTGCTGCAACAGGCTGCCACTGATCCCAGCTTATCTTCTGTGCCCCATCTAAGTGAGCAGGTCTGATGGATGTGCTGCATGCTTACAGAGCCCAGCTCAGTACAGGAATAGGGCATCTGAGGACATCAGGAGGACAGTGAAAGCCTTGTCATACAGCCTAAAGTCTCACAGCAAGTGTCTATTAATAAGCTGTGCCCACGCTTCCTCCAGGTATTTACAGTGCCCTTTCTCCCTGTTAGCTTTGAAAACCACAGCCCTGTTCCACAGAGCAAGTCTTTTTCTTTTAGTGATGCATTTGGTGCCACAAGAGTGTTTGACTGGGGCTGTGTGCTGGTAAAAACCTACCTCATTTTGGGAAGTGAGCAGGATTTCCCTTTAAAAATGAACTCTGTCTCCAGATGAACAGTTCCAGCCTGTCCTCTGGGAGCCTCTGCTGTGGAGTCAGTGGCTGGCTGGCTTTAATGCTGGCTGAAAAAGGGAGCCGCCGAGCCCACAAAATAAGGTGGTGACAGCATCAGTCCAGCCAGCAAGGTCACCTCCCCCTGGGCAGGTTATCCCAGGGAAACAGGGACAGGTGGGGATTCCCAGGTGCTTGGAAGAGGATCTTTGGAGGCTTGCTAGCGTATGGGGACCCCCAAAAACCATGAAGGGCACCTGGTTTCTTACCCTTGCCCAGGGCAGAGCTCCTTGTGCCACACTGGTTCTTGGGCAAATTCGTTAAAACTGGCATAGCTGCAAAGTGGGGCCAGCTGACAACCGGGATAGGCCTGGCCTGTGAGTCAGGTTGGGCTGGAAAGGTAAGGAAAGAAGCATTTGCAGCCCAGCAAGACAATGGGTAAATGAAATGGAAATTGGGACCTCTGAGTACCTTGACCTTTCCCCACGGAGAGCTCTGGGGTGTAAAGAGCACTTCCCAAAATCCAGCACTGTTATAACTCAGTTGTACCCTCTGAGAAATGTCTTTTTGCTGTTAGATGTGCAGCTGCTGCTGATTTCCTTCTCTTCAGCTAGAGTCAGAGACAAAGGACAGAATCATTGGTAATGAGCTATTTATGGAGAAATTGATCTTGATTTGCATCACTAATACCAAGCAAGATGTTGCCATGACTTTCTCACAATGGTTAAGGGCAGGACTCAGAGGAGGTTGAGAGCCTCGAGGTCCTGTGAGTGTTAAGAGCATGTTACAGCACTGCTGGGTTGCAGGAGAAGAACCCAATTTTGCCTCACTGGAAAAACAGCCCTGCAGAAACCACAAGAACCCGTCGTTCTGGTCAGGCCCTCGGATTTTGTCAGGATTTTTTGAATACTCCTTGACGATTAAAATTCCCACTGAGATGTCTTGCAGTTTGCGGGGCCAATTGGGACTGGGATGGTGCAGGTAAGCTGCCAAATGGGATTACCCTGGAGCATCAAACTGTATTCAATTAGCCCCCTGTGCCTGCAGAAACATGGTGCTGGCAGCTCATCACCCCTCCTGGAAAACTAGATATTGCATGGGGGCTTAGTCACACTGGAGAAGTACAAGGCTCACAACTTGCTGAGACAAATTTCTCCCAGCTTTAATTAGCCGTGAGATGCTGAAGTGCCTGAAGCTCTCTCTCTGCCCATGTTTACACTTGGTGAATCAATACAGTTTGGACTGAGGTCTCCAAATATTTGCAGTTAGCAAATATTGCTGTGTTTTGCCTTTCCAGCTCTCTGCAATTAGCTGGAAAACAATGGTTTGTATCCCCAGTCTTTTCAAAAACAAAAGGGTGGATGTTCAGGTCCCAGGACTTCAGCAGGAGAGCCAGTGCTGCTCATCCAGCATCTCTGCTGTGTGCTGGTCCTGAAAAGAAATGAGGAGGAGAGGTTTCTGGCACCCCAAGGACTGAGCAGGGACCACTTAGCAGGAGCTACTACTACAAGTGAGGGATCCCTTAGCATTTGAGACTTGATCCTGTCTTTGCTTTGCTGTGTGTTTTTTTTCCATTTGAGGACACTCTGTCCTTTCCACATGTCCTTCCCTCCCTTCATATTTCTCTTACTGACGTGATGACAACCAGGTAACTGAGGTGCCATTATGATGGTGGCATGAAGGTTCCCATCCAGCCAGCTCACACTTGCAAGTGCTGGACTTTTTCCTTCTCATCTGACAGCAAATGCACTGAAAACCTTAAAAATAATCTGCATTTTAACTATGGTCATGTTAAACAGCTTTTAGGATGCAGTGATGCAAAAGATGCAGTGATGCAAAGAGTGCTGTTGGCAGTTGTTAAATAATTGTGTTTAATTTGCAGTAACAAAGCACATGAAATCCATGTCACATAAACTCCACTGAGGGTAAGCGTTGCTTTTCTATAAACATTGCACAAGGTTAATTTAAAGACTGTGGGTCTGCTGACCCTCCAGACTGTTGTACAACCATTGCAATGTGTAAAAACGGATGGGAGAGGCAGCCCAGGTGGGTTTACACGTCCGTGCTGGCAGCAGAGAGCTGCAGTTGCTCAGTGGGAATGGCTGGGTTTGAACACACCTGGCACAAAGGCACGCGCTTAAAAACCTCCAGCTCGTAAGGACTCATCCCTGTTCCAGGGGCTCTGTCTGAGCCTGACTGCAGTGAGCTGTGCCAGATAAGACACTCACCGTCGTGTCAGCTGTGGCACTGACTGCCAGCAGTGGCCATGGCAATGGCCACAGAGCCCTGGCTGGTGGCAGCCCTGCCTTGGCACTGGGGAAGCAGCCCCAGCAGGGCAAGGGGACAGCTTGGCTCTGTAGCAGGAGAGGGGAAGAGCCTGTTTGGCTCTGATAAATGATGCTCTCCTCAAGCTAAAATGGAGCTTGAGCTGGTACTTAATTTCTTCTACCCAGGCTCAGAAAATGGGAGCCTTGGTTGCTGGGGTGTTTTCCTTTGCCAAGCCTCTGCATGGCTCAGTTTTTAGCAAAGCCCAGCCCCTGAGACATCTGTGTTGAGGATGTGGTCCTTGATAATGGTTCAGCATGTCTGTTTAAGCCAACACAAGCAAGTGACGTGGAGAGTAATCCCATTGAACAGCCTTGTGGGCTTCTGCCTGGGTTATAGCAGTGTGAAGGAAAAGAGGGGCAGAAACAAGAGGAGGTGACAAGGAGGTGACCCTGCTGTCAGGAAAGCAGAAGCCTGACCCTGCTAATGTGGTTCATCAGGGTGATTTGCTCGTTTGGACCCTCCAGCATCTTTGTTGGGAGGTGCTGCCCAGCCCATCATGCCCAGCCAGGTGCTGCTGTGGTGGTGGAGCTTCACCATTCACCTTGTGTTGCACCTTGGAAAGGCATTAGCTGTCTTTGCTGTCGGTTATGATACTCAGGAACTGAGAGGGTTTTCTCCAGTTATCAGAGTGGCTAAAGGTACAAGTTCTGTAGTATGTGGTGTTTTATCTTCCATCTGTCTCTGGGCTGGAAGAAACCAAAAAGGGAGCAGAGGATTGCATTTACCCCTTCTCCCAGCATGGGTTAGGAGAAGCAAAACAATAAATCAGGAGACATTTCAGCACTTACCTCTTGTTTTTACAAAAATCACTATACATTACAAGTGCCTTTGCATATTTTATAGCACTTTAAAAAGCCAATGTAGCTAATCTGGAAATTGGCTTGTTCGGAGAAACACAAAACATGTGCAGCCATAAAAATCCCTCATTTGGTGTCAAGCTATTGCATTTTCAAGTGTCTGAAAGGCAATCACAATTATGCATCCAAAGAGTTACCCCAGTTCCTCCTGGTTGGTGAGAACGAAAAGATCAGCACAGCTTCTTGAAAAGTTGAGTTGTTGCTGCATGGGACAGGTATTTTGGTAACAAAGGCAGCCTCCATCCAAGGGCTCACCTTTAGAAGAGGGGCAGTGTGGTTTTGTGCAGTTGGAAAAGGAAAGGTAGTCTGGCTGAAAGGGGCAGAAATAAGCCAGATGATGCCAAAAAGTTAGAGGACTAATGAACCTGGAGCAGCTGACATCCCTCTCACATGGAAAGGTGCCTCATGGTGCCACATGGGGGTTGCAAAGTGCTGTCCCATCTCTGAGAGACAGTGAAGGATTGGATATGTGTAAGTTTTCTTTCCTCTGGTTCTTGCTACTGCAAGATCTGTGGGGATCTGTCATTTTTGGAAAGGCTGCTTCTCTCTGCCTAGATAGATCAAGAGGTTTAGCAGCTACTGGTGGTATCTATAAGATCTGTATGTGCATGCACAGATGGGGTGACCACATAAGCCCTCATCCCATGGAAAACCAGACAGAAAACTGGCCTTTCCAAGTGCTTGACTCAAATTTCACTCTAAGGACTGTTCCCAGGTCCCCTTTTTATTATCACTTGGACATTTGCTGTGTTTGATTGCTAGAGGGAAGTGGGGTGAGGACGAGTGTTGGGGTTAATAGTAAGGGATGCTGGCTGTCTCCAAAAGTCTTGCTCTGCTCTGATCCAGGTGATGACCAGGTCATCTTGCTCCCTCTTCTGCAAAGAGCAGCTTGGCCAGGCCTAATCATATTACCAACTTCAAAAATTGCACCATCTGTGGAAGGAAAGCCGTCTTCAAACAGGGAAGGGGGTTGGGTGTGTGGGTCTGGGCAGGGGGACAGCTGAGGGCTGGCCCACGTGGCAGTGGCAGCCTGTTCAGCTGCAGCAGAGGACAGCAGCAAGCTGGCAGTAGCAGTTGGTGTATTTCCTGCCTGTAACCTACTTAAGGGGAAAGCTGAAATCTGTTGCAGGAACAAGCAGCCAGGAGCATTGGATGCTGCTGGAAGGAGGAGTATGATTCAGCCACCTGAAGGCATCTCCCTGTAGGAGAATTACCTTCCCTATAAAGCAGCAGGCACTGCTCTTAAGTGTTATCAAGCTTAAATCGGTTCCCTAGGTGACATCCCGGTAAGTGGGTTTCCCAATTAAGCACATCCCGATTAAGTGGGATGTACTGTAATTACAGAGCGCTCAGCACTAGGAGCAAATCAGATCCGTTTGCAGCAGAAGGGCCAGATTGAAGCTCTTCCCCAGTCTGCAGTGGGCTGTACCCAGGCATTTCTGTAAGCATGGATGTGGGCAGGCAGGAGATGGGATCCTGCAGCCACCCCCACCGTGCCACTCAGCGGAGTGTTCCTGGCTGGAGGAAGCCCTGGTGCCACATCTTTAAATACTCTGATAATGGGAGCATCCTCCTCTTGAGGTGACATTTGTGTCTCCTGCTAGTCCACAATCTGCTGCATGAAGCCTTTGCTCTTGCCAGAGGAAATACGCATTAGCAGAGATGGCTGCTGCTGCCAGGCAGAGAGTAAATTCCTTCTGCACAACCCAGGTTCTTCTGTCACAGCTCCCTGCCCATCTTTCTGACTTCATCTTCAAAGATGTTCCACTCCCAGCATGAGACCTCAAGGTCCTGGAGTCAGACTGCGGCTACATAAGCCCACTCCTCTAAAGCTTTGTGGTTCCCAGATACCACTGGGACATCATGGGGGAGAGGAAGAAGATGCTCCTTTGTTTGTTGTCTATTAGTGAAAGGAAGAAGAACAGAGCATTTACTGCCTTGGACAGGTCAGAGCATTTTTAGCTGGATGGGGATGTGAAATCTAACTGGAGACCTTCTGGCAATTAACTGATCAAGGCAGTGCTTAAACACCGGAGATGGGATGTAAGGTGTAGATGAGGTGCAATCGGGGGTAAAATCTGTGTCAGGAGGGGTGTGAGGAGCACAACCACTTTGGAACTGGAGCAGAACTCTAGATCTTGAACATGGACCCTCAGACCAGGCCAGTCTCCAGTGTAGAGCCTGTTTTAGCGCTCTCAAGGTTTACCCAGTTGCCTCAGGATCCTTAGTTTCCACTTGGCCAGGAGGTGATGCAGGTGATGCAGCACACTTTCCCTCAGGGCTCCCAGTCCCCGGGGTCACGCACATCTTTGGTGGCCGTGGTCCTTCCAGGGGTCCTGTGCCTGCAGGCAAGATGGTCCATAAAGCTCTCACACCTACCACACCATGCTCTTTGCTGGGGGCAGGAGCCTGTCCACTGCTCAGGGGTGATACCTTACATTTTCTAGGGTGACCTGTTACCTGGCTTTGAGCTGCAGACAGAATGTTACAGTAGGAGAGCAGGGGAAGCTGTGGAGCTGCTCATAGTTTTTAGGAGGTTATCCACATGGACATGAATTGGCTCTGTCCCATGTGGATGTGGATGGATTCGCACTCCTGCCCACTGGGCTGACCCCACACCATCGTACCACCTCCAACCCCATGGTGATGCCTCCTTGCCTGCCCCTGTGCCTGTTCCTCCCCCCCCCAGCAGCTTCGCTGCTCCCACCAGCCAGGCTGCAGCGTCCCCACGATGCCCATATCCATCCCACGGGAGATGTGCACCACTCTGTGAGTACAGCGTCTGTGCTGCTCTTCCACTCCCAGGCCCTTGCACTGCTGCTCCTTCCATACTGCTGGTTTCGCAGTGCCACCCACTGGCAGAGGCTCTCCAGAAATCCTCCTCTGCAGCTTTTCTCTGCAGCAGGTGATGCTCCAAAGATCAAATATTAGAAGGTGGGTGTAATTCACAGAGTACGTCCCATAAGTGCTGGTCCTGGACATCTGGAAATCGTCTGGCATCTTTTCCTGTATATCTCAGTGTGTGCTGAGCCCAAGCTGCAAGGTCACTGTGTGGGCAAAGTCCCAGGTCTCAGCTCAGGCTGTGTTTATGTTTAAGGCAACTCATCCTGTCTCACCCCAAAAGGCCATCCAGCCCCGAGTCCTGCCTGCAGCTTGGTGGGGCTGGCAGGGGCAAGGGAGTTCCCCTTCCTGCTTGCTGCGTCTGCCAGATTGGTTTATGGAGATTCTACATTCCTGTTTTCCTGTGCAGGACAAAGCACAGCCCCCTGGCTGATACCAAAACCCACGCTGTGCAGGAGGGAACATGCATTCCAGCTTAGAGTGTGCTCCCAGAGACGCCGCCTTGGGGACTCCAGGGAGAGGATGTTTTGGGGCCACTTCATTTAACAATTGCCAAGTCTCCCTGAATTTTCCTTGTCCCTTTCTGACCTCATTTACAGTCTTATCTACATCCCTGGTCAACAAACAGGAGGAGAGGCAGCAAGGGGACAGAGCAGTGCAGTTCTCAGTGTTTGAATGTGGTGACTGCCACATGCAGGGGCTGCTGCCAGCCTGACACCCCTGGGGCAGCCAGAACCAGCCACTGCCCAGAGGTGATTGCCATGTCCACGCAGCAGCAGCACACATGGATTGTCAGGAACTTTCTCCCCAGCCTCCCAACAGGCAGGGAGTGCTCCTTTTAAATAAAGCCTGACAAATGGCATCTTGGGGGTGTCAAGTCCTGGAGCAGTGTCTTCTGAAAAGTATGAAAAGGCCCTGGAGGGGAGCCTGGCACAGCCTCCCAGATGACAGTAATTAAAGGCTTTTGCACTCAGGCACTGGGAGCTGCTCGTCTTGCAAATTGGCCTTGATTGAAGAGGAAGAGAATGATTGGGCTGAAGGGGAGTGATGGGGGTGGCAGGCAAAGAAAACCCAGAGGTAACCCTCAATTTTTCTTCTGATTTTTTTTTCCCCTCTTCCTCTCTCCCAAACAGTGTCTGTGTGGGTGGAGGGAGCAGTGCTCCAGCTCCACACAGCCTGGGCTGGTTCTGCCTCTGAGTGCTCTGGGGAGGTTAAACTGCAAAGGAGCAGCTCTGCTCTGGTCCTGCCCACGCAGCCCCAGAACATCACCCAGTGTTTCCTGCAGCTGGCCCTGTTCTGGAAAGCTCTCCCGGCCGAATGGCACCAGGGTGACCCATCCTTTTGCAGAGCTGGCAAAGCAGTTAACCCTTGGCCTGTGTTATGTTCTATCCATTGCTCCCAGTAAGGGCCATACCACCCATACTCCCTGTAAAGCTGAGGGGTTACAGGTCTTTCCCCTATTTTAATTATAAAGAGTATATTGATAGCTTGTTTAATCCAGGCTTTGCCATGATATGTATTTTAGACCCCTGGTTTTTATTAAGTTATCAGAATATATTTAGGTTCACTGCTAAGCCCTGCATCAGCGTGAACAGTTCCTGAAGGGTAGGTGATGGCATCACAGAAATGTGCTCCCTTCCCTTCTCAGACCCACAGTCACCAAAGATGTCCCAGCCCTGGCTGGGATCCTCCATGGAGCACTTTGTGTTGAAGTACTCACAGAAGTTACTGTGCTGTGAACATGGATGCTCCAAAGCCAACCAGATGCTTCACCATGCAAGGCCAAGGAACTGGTCCAGAATTCAACCAAGAGCCTTTGACTTCCAAGACCGAACCATTAACAGTCAGGTAAAGCAACTTACCTCAGGCTATGGCAAGACAGAACATCTCTATTGCCCATCTCTGAAGGGAAGGTAAACAAAGGGTTGATTGGATGCAACTGTAAAAACTCCAGCAGTGAGTTTTTGAGCAGTCAGCCTCGCTCAAGGAAGCTGCTGGCCCAGTCTGCAAATGGATCCTCTCATCTGCATCCAGTCCTGCACCTGCCAAGCCCAGTGGCCAGACTCCTTGAGGGAAGATGGGGAAGCAGGCCCACAGCTCTGCGTTTGGTGCTTGGTTAATATTTGGATGAGCTAAATGGTGAGCTGAGTCTAGTGCAGCAATTGTGTTTGTTACAGAGCAATGACTCTGCAGGGTTACCATGAAATTCGACACAGCTTATATAAGATGCAGGCTGATGCAGAGGCAGGGGAACAGACCTTTGGCAGGAAAATACCCTCTTGTCTTGGAGCAAACCTTGAATTACAAAGGTGATGTGACTGAAGAAGGGGAGGTTTTGAAGATAAACCAACTTTATCTTTAGGTTCAGGTGAGGTGTGATGACTGACTGCCCCTGCGTGCTCTACCACAGCCCATTCCCAGTCCCTGCAGCAGCACTCGGCCCCCCTCAATCCTCCCTGGCCTTTCAGAGGGGAGGCTGCTTGCAGGAGGGAGCAAGGTAAGTGAAAGGGGCAAAAACAACCAACCTGCTCCAGCTCCTTCAGCAGCGGAGGCGGTTCCTGTGTGAGCAGGGCTCGCAGCACCAGCCCATTCAGCACAGCAGCACTGTGTACCCAGACCCCCACGCACTGCAGGCTTTGTGCTCTTCAGGTCCACTCGAAAAACTACTCAAAGCCCACGGATTATCCCTGAGCTTTGCATCCGGCCTCAAACACTCTACTAAACACCTGCAAGACAGCTCGCGTGGCCACGCTTGGAGGTCTCGCAGCTGTGAGTTCCCAGAGGAGCACCTACATGATGCTGGGGGGTGACAATGCCCCAGTTCCATGCAGCCAAGTGGGATCACACTGGTCTTGAGGGGGGATCAGTGGCACCGCGTCAGAGCGGGGCTGGATGCTCCTCTGGGCAGGGTGTGCTGCTCGTGGTGGTTGCACCAGGTTGCTGCAGGATCACATCCCAGACTGGTTTTCCTTCAGAAGGTGGAGAAGAAGAGAGCACACTTTCTCCTCCAGACCAGAAGTCAAGCTGGATTCTAATTCCTCCCCGAAGCACCCAGGTTTGGTCCCTACCCTGCTTTGCTTTACCAAGGGAGCAACAGCATCTTGCAGCTCCTTCCCATCTTCCCCATTCAAACCATCCTGGATCCCAGTTTCAGTCAGGCTCACCAGTGGCTTCAGTTGATTGTGTCCCAAAACAGTGCAATAAAACCTCCAGAAATAATTTTTTTAATTTCCACATGCTCCACAACAGATGCCAGCAAGCCCTGTGCAGTGCAAGCCCTGTGCAGTGCTTGGCTGCAAGAGGTTCCCTGGGGTTCACAGGGCTGGGCTGCAGAGGGTGGGAAGAGGGGTCTTTAACTCCCCCAATGTAAAAGGCACCTTTGTGGCCCTGCTGCTCGTCTCTGCAGGTTATGCACTGGTGTGACTCAACAGCAGATGACAGAGGCTAGGACAAGGCCTGGGGTGGCTGGGATGCTGTTGCCATGGAAATCACCCGGTGTCTGGAATAGCAAGAACAAGAGCAACTCAAAAAGTAATGATCTGTCACATCAATTAAGGGGGAGTTGGAGGGATTTTGTTTGGGGAAAACCTCATGCTTCAAGTAATATGGATCCATATGCCACATCTCCCTGTTTGCCTTTCCCTGAAGGGTTCTGTCAACAGGAAATTATCTGATTTGTTTTGACCGGGGGTTTCTCCAGGGAGCACCGACACGGTGCCTGCCCGTCAGCTGCGCTGCACAGCCCTGCCATCCTGGGATGAAAGGCACCGAGTCAATGCAATATTCATTCACTTCCTCTTCCCTCCTTCATTCATTTCTTCTTCCATTCATCTGCTTCATTCACATTTCCCCGGCACTCTAATGAGCAGTGCTTAGCCCCTGCAGCCTGCAGAGCCTTCCCCCGGTGCTCCGTGCTGCAGATGGCTGGCTGCAGGCTTAGTGATGCTGCAGGGCACAGCTCGGGGTGGCTGGAGTGGGGCTGTGTAGTGCCCAGCTGGCACTTGGATCTCTAAACTCTCCACAATACCCCCCGGGTTTTGCTGTTCCGTCTTTCACATCTTGGTGGTTTCTCTTCGGTGTGATTTCCATGTCACCCACCTCCTGTCCTCTCCGTGGGAGCCATTGAGGCACATTGAGGCTGCCCGTGGCAGCCCTCCTGGGGGCAGGGGGTGGCTTGGGGGCAGGTGGCACAGCTGGGGGAGCCGAGCATGGAATGGGCATCACTGGAGAGCTGGTGCCAAGCGCTTGGTGCAGGGCCAGAGCCAAAAGCACCAGCACCCTCGGGGCTGAGTCACTGCCCACCTGCTCCCGCCATGCCACTGCCTTTGTGGCACTTGAGCATGGGGTGACTTCTTTTTTCTCTCTGCCCCATGTCCTGCTCTCAGAGACCAATTCATCAGAGGCAGGTGGGTAACAGTCCCTGTGTGAGCTCTGGGCTTAGGCCAGGGCAGCAGAGCTCTGGGCCAGCAGATCCAGGGCAAGCAGCCAGACCCCTGGTGTGAGCAGCTTGGGCAACAAGAGGTCACAGCCATGTGCAGGAGCAGGAACAGGAGGCACCTGCACCAGGCACAGGCAAGCTCCTGGTTTTTGGAATTTTCCTCAGATAAGCATGGCTCAACCCTCCTGTTGCCCAGTCTTGAGCACTTACAGGGTGTGGATGGGGAAAACGAGCACACCTGTACCTCAATGCCCTTTTTTAACCACCCCACAACAGGTTTGCATTTTTTCCCCAACTGATATGCAAACGAAAAGAAAAGAAAAGAAAAGAAAAGAAAAGAAAAGAAAAGAAAAGAAAAGAAAAGAAAAGAAAAGAAAAGAAAAGAAAAGAAAAGAAAAGAAAAGAAAAGAGAAAAGAGAAAAATGCCTGGATACCAGCTGGATAGAAATCCAAGAAAGATTAAAAGAAGAAAACCAATTTTCCTATTCATGATCTCAGCAGTGAAGAACAGCCCCTTCCTCCCCCAGCCCCAACCCCCTCTTGCCCTGAGTGCTGGTGAGCTGTGCTCCATCACTCTCCAAACAGCCAAGTGCATTTCTGAAATGAAGGAAGCAAACAGAAAACATCCGCTCTCTGTATAATAGAGAAAGCTTTCTCTTTTGTTCCCTGCTTTTTATCAAGTATCTGCTGCCATTATTGTTACTCACTGAGTTATTACCTCCGAGTGGCTACTTCCACCAGCACAAGCTGGTTTATTGTCTGCTCAGAGCAATTATGGATTGGGATAATTCCTGCCATGCTGTTTCATTGTGGAAGGATCTGCTGTGTTCCGTGGCCAAGGTAACTTGAGGTGATTTGTGCTGCTGAGTTACCCATCAAGTTAATTAGGAGTGGGTGGCTGGTGCCTCACTGTATGCTGGGACAGAAGGAGCAGCTGAAGCTGAACCCAGGCATCTTCTCAGTATTCAAAAGAAAGTTTGTTCAGTGGAGCAGACCCCGGGTTAGGTTTTTTCCTAGGACTAATTCATCTTTATTTACAGTTGACAAAATGTTGGCGATGCATCCTTCCTCCAAGGGCGTGGCACCCTATTGCTCTGTGTGTGTAGAGCACAGGGGTGTCCCTGCAGGAGGACTTGCAGTCTGGCAGAAGACACTTGCTGTCTGGCTCATTGCTCATCAGGAGATCATTTATTTCCTCGTTCTGTACAGCAAAGACAAGAGGAGGAAATTGTTCCTTGGTCTGGGCAGGATTCCCCCTTTAGGAACTGCCTCACCTGACTGGTTGGAGAGGCAAAATGAAATGAAAATGCTTCTCTGAAGCCTGCAATCAAGACCTTGTCCTGGGCCTCATGCATCTGTGTCAATCAGAGCCTCGGTGCTGTGGTGCTGCCTCTTTGAACCGGGGGGACTGTAACCCCAGGCAGGAGCACCTGGATCCATGGCAGAGGGCTCAGCCTGCAGGTTGCAAAAGTACCTGGTTGTTTTCATTCCTTTGATACTTGATCTACTATCAAAACAACTTATTTCTTTCTCTTTTACTTCCTAGGAATCCCAACAAACTTGCCACGGGGCAAGAACGTTTATTGGTGAGGCACTGCCAAATGTGTCCATGCACAAAGGGGTCGGGTCATCCCTCGTGCAGCCCCCCACAGCTGCAGCAAGGCTTGGCACAGGATTTCTGCTGAAGGTGTGAGGGTTTGGTCCTGCAGGGGCAGCTGCGTGGGTTTTGCAATGCAGATACTCAGGTTAGTAACAATGTGTTTATACATTCACTTTGTAATAAATAAACACAAAAGTGTGACACTTTTAAGCCCTTGCTAAGGCAGTGACAAATGCATTTTTCCCACAGTTAGTAACCTGTGGATTAGGAAGCCATGGGTTTTATTTATTTTTAATAGCACACATGAGGACAGATTAGCATGAAACTATAATGCCATCACATGGTCTCCAAATCCTCTGTGCCAAGACCCCATCCAGGTTCAGCACAAGCAGCAATGAGCTTTTCTAAGGAGGCTTGATGATAAGAAGTGCTTTTTCTTGCTGGTTTAGAGACTCTAACAGGGCTGAATTTCTAGAGTTATATGTGTGCAGAGAACATCTCAAAATGACATTGTTCAGTTATTCACTGCACTTTTAAGCTTGGACCTCAGAAATCTCTTGGTGACTGGCCTGCACCTGTCGCAGAGCAGTCCTGCTGGACCCACTTACCAGCGCTCTCTTGGGTTTGATGCTCAGCTCACACCTGGGCCAGGTCAATATTTGCCCATTTCCCAGTATCTCCTTGAGCTGAGCTCCTTTTTGCATGAAGCAAAAGCTTCACACTTGCTTTGCTATTCAGTCCTGGCCCATCTGAGTTCTCAGATATCCCTTCTGCAAGAAATTGATGGTTCAAACTGATCAGAAGGGACACAAAGATTTCACTCCTTTCCTGCCACGGGTTGGACCCTGGGAAATGTTACTTGGGAGTCAGGACACAGTAGAAAGCCACTTCCCTCCTGCTCCTCTGCTCTGCCTCTGGTTCAGTAGTCTCTAAGGGTCTGAAAATCTGTCCTGAAGTTTCAAAACAATCTTCCTGGTGTTCTTCCTTACTGGTCTGAATTCCCAGAGCCAAGGGACGTGATGTGTGCCCCTCAGCATCTGGGGGTCTGGAGGACAGCTCTGCCTTGCCTTGTGAGGGGGCAGAGAGCAGGCAGGACTGTGGCTCTGCTGCTGTCCCTGCTGCCTCCTTTCCCCATCAGCCATGTGAGACAAGTTCCCCTTTTTTGCTCAAAAAACTGCCTGGATCAATGTTTCACAGCTACTCTGACCATTCCAGAGTGCACCAAGGTAGGACTGATTTTCTCCACAGGTAACACAGTGCCTTACTGGATCATGAGACTCCAGGATGACTTGGGAGACACGTGGAAGCCAACATCCACCTGCCAGCTGTGGATGGGCTCCTTCTGCTTCGAGGCAGTAACACCTCAGGTCCAGACCTGCACCCAGCATCTTGGCAGGGAACTTGACATCTCCAGCAGATGGAAGGTAGTGGAAGTCTCCAGAGATTTTCCTGCATAAAGTTGTTGTCTTATATCTCTTTGCCCTCATGTTTTTGGCTCCTGGCCTGCCCACTCAGCTTCTTTGCCTTGCCCCCAGCTCCTGAAGCAGCCCCAGGGCTGGGCACACTGCCTGCAGGTACCTCCTCAGTGCCCATCTGTATTCATGGAAATAATCCTATCAGGATCTGATGGCATTTGTAAATATTTGCATTTTGTGAGGAAATACCCTGTTTAAACATAGGTTGATATTAATTCCATCTTCTTTGCGTTCCCCCACATCCTTGAGCTCTGTTCACCAGCCCTGGCCCCTGAGACAGCTCTGCTGAAAGCAAATATGTCAGTCTGCACTGCACAGGGAATATTTTAAGGCTCTGAAAACAAAGTTTCTTATAGCAAAGCTGCCAAAAGTGTAACCACTGCCATGCTAAAATATCCTCTGCCTCCTACATTTGTAACGTGGGAGTCTTTTATATCCTCTTTTCTGTTGCTGAACCATACATTTGTATTGGCAGCAGATGTATATAGACTGGGACCTATTTCAGTGTCATGCAAAAGAGCTCTTAGGTTAAAAGGTACATTACAGCTTACTGGAAAGCTTGAAATTAACTGTGTGATGATGCCACACGAAGATAAAGAACCAGCAATTTTATTGAATTATGATTTTATCCTTATGGGCTGAAGGTTTGAACTGTGTTAACGTCTCCAAAGGTCTCCAGTTGCCAAATTAACTATTGAGGTTTTGGGCAACTAGTTGGAGACAGGGAAAAAAAAAAAAAAAAAAAGACCTGATTTAACTCTTTCCAGACAGTTAAAGGACTGTCCAGAAAAGCACTGCCCCCTTCTACACTGTGTAGGAGTAACCCAAAACGACGGCAGCCAAACAGCCCCTGCTCCAGCCCTGTCGGGGCAGTGTGAGGGATGCAGGGGGGGCACAAACTTCCTTGGCTTTCAGGCACAGTGGCAGGAAAGACTTAGCTGGTCCCTGTGAAGCTCTGCTGTGGTTATTATCAATAGCAAAGCCATAAATGTCAGAACTTCAGTGGTCAAATTCCCCTGGTGTGCTAACAGACCTCTACAAATTTAAGCAGCAGAGCCAAAGGTGTCCTCGGACAGCCCAGGATTTCCTTGGGTATCTGGCAGTGGCAGACAAAGGGTTAATGATGGAAAAGCACATATAGGTATAGGGGGAGGATGAAGGACTTTTTTTTCTTAATATATGTTTTTTGCTTCACATCTTAGCTCTTGGCACAGCATCCCCCGCTTCTAATCACACCTTATAACTGCAGTTTAAATCAAAAGCCACAAGGCTGGACCAGTTGGATCCAGTTTCTATTAAGCCATTTGAGCTGTGACTGAGCAGACTTGCTGTCACCAAGCCAGTCCCCTGCCTGCGCCTCCACATAATGAGGCTCCCGAGGCAGCCGCTGCTCGGTGCAGGGGAATCCGTGAAATCCCGGATCGAGGAAACATCCCCTGCACCGGCCCTCTCCTCTCGCCCCTCTGCAGGCAGCCGGGTGGTGAAGGATGGACCAGCACGGGAAGAGGCTCTTGCTGGGCTGTGGAACGCACCTGAAAAACTTCGGCCATTTCGTAAGTCCACGAGAAAAAAAAAAAAAAGAATTACATTCCCAAGTTAAAGCAGAATCCCGTTTCTTTCCCTCCCTGTAATTTGTTGGGTCATTTGTCCCCTGAAGAGGATGCTGGTGGTTCTGCTGGGAAGGGCACTGCCCAGCCACGAGCGGGTGTGAAGCTGAAAAGGATGAGATCCCACCTTCTCCGTGGGGCATCGCTTCTCCAACAGGCCGTGGGTTGGATCCACAGCTGATAAAATTGCCTGGGACCCGTTTTTCTCTCTGCTGGTGTCAGTGAGGGAGCCGCTCCCCTGATTTTATAGACCTCAAAGGAAAGTCACCATTTGTTCCCAACCTGGCACACCCACCGATGCACACAAGGATATGGAGGAAACAGTCCCAAACACAATCCCAGCCACCTCTGCCCTGCCCACGGCTGCTCCCAGGAACCCTGGAACACAGGATGGAGGGGAGCAATACCTTGGCATCACTGGGCTCTGGTTTAACTCCTTCTTGCAGCCGTTTTCAATGCTGAATAAAAGAGGAAAAATAGCATAAGCCAAAAAAATCCAAGCCAGTCTCTGAAGTCAGATGTGTTTGAAAGTGGAATTGCAGCTGTGACAGGGAAGGAGTGTATTTCCTAGCACTTCCTGCCTTCTAAACCAGTCTTTTAAAAAGCACTGGTTTGGGTGGGAAGTTGGTTTGGGTGAAATTATTGAGGAGGGAATTGAAATTATTAATTTATTTTTTTTTCTTTCCCTTCATATGTCACTGAACTGCACAAGACAGCCACAGACTCCAAACTGTGAATCCCTATTCCTGGACTCTGAGCTCCTGAGGCTGCCTTTACCACTTCAATAATAAGGAAAAATTATGTGGATTGGTGGCAGAAGCAAGTTATGTGGTGAGTGGAGAAGAATACAGCTCCAGAGCCACGTTACTGCTTCAGACAAGGCTGCAGCAGGCGACGGCGCCCAGCTCCCCCGGCACAGACAGCTACAATGAATGACCCAAGAGGCCCTGGTAAAAATTAATTGAGTTAATTAATTGAGCATCTGTGGCATGTCTATTTTCTCTGCATGCCCTGGCTCTTAGTCCTCACCTCTGAGGGGAGAAATTGCCACTGAACCCATGTACTGGCAGTGCTGGTTCTCTGAGGCAGAGGTTGTCACCCTCGGTGTCCCGGAGGCTCTGAGATACTCACTGCAGGTGCCTGAGCCTCACCTGGGACTGGGCACGGCTTGACCTTGTGGCAAGGTTTTCTACCTGCAGAGAACAGGGAGAAGGAAATATTCTGGAGTTTCTATGCTAATGTTCACTGAGAGATGGCATTGCCTTCCCTCCAACTGCTGTGAGCCCAGGATGGGGCGTGGTGCTCAGGGCACCTGCATGGGGTAGGGCAGGCTCAGTGCACAGTGTGCCTCAAGACCCCCCAAAAATTATGTAAATCCAGCTCTTCAATTTCCTTTTGTTATGTGCAGCAGGTCAGGTCCTGCTCTGGAAGTGACTGAGTTGTGGATCAGCCACGTAGCTGATGGAAACACTGCTGCTGGCCCGTGGAAGACTTTTATTTTTCAGCCAGCACATACAGGAAAGAATAAGGTTTTATTTTCTTAGTCATCACTTTTTGTAGCCTGTGTCATGCTAACAATGGCTGGGTATTACTCTGAGGTTGTAAAACAAGCTCATTCATGCTTTCCTTTCTCTCTATTTGTTGTAAGAAAGATCTACTGAGCTTCTCTTAGCTTTTGAGCTGGAGTCCATGGCATGGCATCAGCAGCCAAGCACTGCTGTGGTCAAATGTGAGGGAAATGCCATTTGTGTTCCCTCAGCCACATGGACACAGAGAAAGGGAAATGTCAGTGGGAGCCTTTAGTGGGCTTCTCCTTACCAAGGAGAGCCTCCTTCCCTCCCTTCCCTCCCTCCCTGCTGCCTTTGCTGTAGCTTTGTAATTTCCACCATGGACAGTGCAGGGAGTAGTGGCCGCCTTCCCACTGAGTCAGAACTGCATCACCGCCCCACAGTGAGCACAAGGGGCCCCAGGGCTGCTGGAGATGCTGCTTTGGTGGCGGTGGAAGCTCAGGCTGTGCCAGTGTGGGGATGGATGGGGGATGTTGTCACTTGGCACGTAGTGGTGGCCTGTTGTGTGGCATTGAGGTACAGCAGAGGCTGTGAGGGGAGATGATAAAGTGACATCTGTGTCTTTGGAAAGAGAGGCAGCCAAAGATTCACCTGGCTCCCTGAGAGGGGGCTTGGTGGAGGAGTTTGGATGCTCTCCCCAAACTTCCTCCTGGTGACAGGAGACTAGCGATGGCAATATTGCCAGCATGGCTGTGGGACAAGGACAGCAGCACTGCAAACAGCTTCACCTGCCAGCAGCAAAATGCTTTAGGAAGTATAGCCAATCATTGGGAAAATCTTGCAGGATTTTCAGGGAAAATGTGGTTGAGTATGTGGCCGTCCTGGAGAGCCCCAGGGACAGCAGTTGTGCATCTAGAGCTGCAGGAAGAGGTGGGCACACACTGACATGAGACTGTGTCCAGTTACAGCCCAAATGTCAGAGCTCATTAGCAACACTGAAATCCTGGTGGCCAGACACAGCTGGAAAGCAGATCTCCCAAAAACTTAGGTGAACCCACAGGCAGATGGACTTTCCAGGTTTGAGGAGATGTTTTATCTTGACTCATCTGGGCTTTGCTGACAGGCAGGTCTGGCCAGAGCTGTTTGGCCTGGAGGGGCAGTCCACAAGTAGGAATCATACCTGAGGAGGAGGAAGACACACAGGAATGGTTGAGGAAGGAACAAGAAATCTCTCCCATCCTTTCAGCAGGTTTGGGCCCTATTCTTTGGTGTGTTTTACTGGTCCAAAAATAGAGCAGCCTCCTGTCCTTAATTCCTCCCCTTAGTTCTTAATAAAAACCCCTTAGTTCTTAGTTCCCCTGTCCTTAGTTCTCCCATCGCAGCGTGACCAATATGAATGCCAGCAGCTGGAAGACTGAAATAGCAGCTACCACTGCTTAGGCCCCACTGATTTGTCCTGTGGTTTTTCCATGTCCTTTAATCTCCAGTAAATAATCCCTCACTTCCTTGTGGTCTTTCTAATTCCATGCTCTGTGCTGGTGCTTCCTGTAAACAGCGGAGCTGGTGGCCCATGCGTGGCCACCGCCGTGTAATTGAGGCTCTCCCCTGCCATGCAAAGTGCATGTGACAGGGCTGTTTGTCAGGCTGGATGGGGCTGTGTCCATGGGCTAAATAATGGAAATGCCAGATTCTCCTCCCCATCGAGCCAGGAGAAGTCAGTGCTGGTTCTGATGAGGCCATTGGATCATACAGGTGTAAAAGCAGCCCATGTGAGAGCATCAGGTCCAGACACTCAAGGAATTGCACCATCTGTCCTCCAGAAATCATGATTGGGCCAGTGCTTGAAAGAAAAACTGGGCTAAATTACAGGCAATGAGGTCCCTCCAGCACATGTGTGCACTGGTACTTGGTCCCTGGTGCAGGAGCCATATCCCATGCAAGAAGCTGTGACCAGACCTTGCTCAGCCCTTAATTGCCACATCTGTGGTCTAAAATTTTGGGTGGAGTACTAAAATAAAAGGAAAAGATTAAGGGTCTGTGCTGAATGAAGGCCCTTCCTGATGTTGGATCCTTTGCACTCTTGTAGGTAAGAGGCCACCAGACCCTCCAGGGACAGCAAGGGAGGCTGAGAAGGCATTTTTCTGATCAAAATGTCTTCAGCTGCTCCACAGGGCAGGAGCTGTAAGATTTCTGTATCAGTTACCCATCCTCAAACCTAAGAGCATTTCTTTTCCCCAGTGAATTTGTGGTGGATCACAGAGGGTTCTGGCAAGAGCTGGGCGGCACTTTTTGGGTGGCACAGCTTTTACTCCTGTCTGAAATCTCCCCTCTCTGGGTTTCTGCTGACAGACAGATCCCTCCACAGATACCTGAGCATCCAACAAACTATTTCTGCAGGGACTTCTCTGCTCCCAACAGATCTTGGGCTCTCACCTGTGCCTGCCCCGGCCATCCTCCTGCAAGGTCCATCCGCACATGCCTGGCTGGAAGATGACAGTGTGAGAGTGTTTATGGAGGTCTTGGTGCGTCCGATGGGTGCAATTGGAGTCCGATGGGCGCAATTCTGCCAGCCCTGGCAACATTTGCAACTTGCAACATCAGTGCTGAGGTATTTACACAACCATAGGAGGGATCCTCCAACCCTTTACACGTGCTCCTTTCCAGCACAGCTGCTTCCAGAAATCTCCAGGTTTCAATCCGTTAGCTATTTCAACCAAGTCCCAATTTATTTATTTTCTTTTCATAAGCTCCCAGCAGCCAAGCTGTGACAGCCAAGGGAATCCTGCTCAGTCTTTCAGAATTAATGTCTCAATTATCAGAGCACTGCCTTCTTCCACACAGGGATTGAATGTGTGTATGTTGGAACACCTTGAAGTATTTTCAGAGCTGAAGTGTAAGCAGGGACTCAGTTTGGAGTGGCATTGGAGATGCTCAAAAAAAGTACCATGAGGTAAAGTCCAGCCTTAATTTGTGTCATTTGACACCACTTAATGTCTGTCACCTTGTTTAGAAGAGGACAGTCAATAACAACTGTATAGCAGAGCTGAGTTTTTCCTTTGATGCTGATGACCCAGCTGTATCTCACCGTGGTGCTTATATCCCAGGGAGCTGCATGGATCCTGCAGCTGGCTTGTGTGCTGAGTGCCCATCCTACTCCTCATGCTGTGGTGTTGGGAAGTAAGGAGGGCTGATGCAAGGCAGCAGGTGGGAAATTTGGGTTTCTGGCTGCTCACACAGCCCCAGCATGACTGAACGTTGGCAGGAGCAACCCCAGAGCATCCCATGGAGATCAGATGGGGAATATAATTTCCTTGTCCCTTGGAGGACTGGGAATTGCTGGGTTTTTTCCATTGCCACCTTTCCCTTGTGAAGTAGATGCCACATTGTCACCAGGCTGGGCTGTTTTGGCTGGAACTGCCTTATGCACAATTAGACTCAAGCAAAACTCCTAGGAGCCGTTTGATGGTTCACTGAGCCCTCCCGAAAGTGTCACAGGTGGGGATGAAACTCACCCATTCTGCATTTCTGCCTGTGCTCCTGGATCTCCTGGGCCTCGGGCTGACCACGTGCCTCCCCCACTCGTTTGTTCTGACAGTGGGGATGTGAGAAGCCCTGAGAGGAACAGAAAGGCTTTGCCCAGGCAGCAGTAGGAGCCCTTCAAACCTGCAGCCAATAATCGTTGCCTGGAGCTGGTCCCTTTGGCTCCAGGCGCTGCTGAATTTGCTGGTGGAGAAAACCACTACTTTGGATCAAAGCACTTTTAAAGGAGACTTCACAAAAGTGAATAGCTCATGGTCAAGAAGAGCTGCCAGACTCCTGCTTTCTCAGTAACTAATAAAAGTGCTTTTTAACACAATTAATGTGATGTCTTGCTAAAGACCGAGGGAAATTGGAACTGAGACATTTGTACTTTGACAGACTTTGTGGAAAACTCCTGTTCAGACTGGTAGGAATGAAACCAATAAATTTCTGAAGAAACTTTCTGAATTCAGCCTTCAAGATAATAGATAGGCTGTTCTGACTGTGGATAAATAAACTCTGTTTTTATAAGCGCCTAAAGACCTTCAGGATGACGAAGTGGAACATACTTCAAGTCCCCAAAGATGGGAAGTGGCTTCTGAGTCAAATGCCCTCCCATGCCAGGGCTCGTATTTTAGACTGAGATCACTCTTTTGTGACTTGTTGACAGGTTTTTTGTTGTACTTTGAAAAAAAAAAAAAGAAAAAAGGAAAACGTCCCAGGCTGAAAATAGCAGTGAACTGCTATTCCCCAACTGGCCAACCTGTTCTTCAAGAAAACTTCCCAGGGAACATAAAGCTCCAGCTGCAGCCCCAAAAGCACTGGCTAAGAAATGGCACCTTAAGTAATGATTACAGTGGAAAAAAACCTATTTTGGGTTACTATAGCCCCTGGCTGAGCATTGCTCATCTCTTATCTTGTGGTGCAGGTAATCACCTGGTAATCACCTGAAGGAAGATGTGGTTACCACCAGGAAATGCTTAGAGGGCGGACACTGAACATGGGAAACTTAACTCACTCCCTTTTTGCTTCCCCCTCTCATGAAGAAGAGCCCTCCTTGCAATTCCTGCCCTCCCCGGCAGCCATCCCAAAGTGTAAAGGTGGTAAAAAGGCTGGATCAGAGCTCATGGCATTCTGGAAAATCAGGGTAGGTTTCTGCATCTGTGCAAGGCCAGGGCTGAACTATGCAAATGAAACCAAAGGAGATGCAAGCCAGGGCCATGGGTGATGAGCAACACTGAACACTTAGCACTAAGCTTTGTCCTCCTGTTCAGCTACCTGCTGATGGGAATTGGTGGATATGTTGGCCAGCAAGATATGCTTCATTTGAAATGAATATAATGTCAGTGGTGGAGGAAAAAAGAGTCGCCACAAACACAGAGTGGAGCCCTAACCAGGCTGATGGGCTCTGAATGGATTCCTGCAGTGGCCAAAGGATGGTCCTGACACAACGGTGGGACACCAGAGCAATGTGCCTCCAGATCAAACACCAGTGTGATGGCCAAGGGGCTGAGGCTCAGAGAAGAGGCACCAGCACATTCTAAGAGCTGGCTCAAGGAACTCTGTTTCTCTGGTTTCTCAGAGAGAAAATGTAGGGAGAGCAGGTCAGGGCTTGTGATGTGCAAAGGTGATGGGAATGCGGGAGTAACGGCATGTAGAAGGCAAACTCTTATCAGGTGGCAGGAAATGGGCACCAAATTAATCCAGCCTGTGATAGAGGCTTTATTATTTAAAAACCATTACCCAGGGAAGTAACTTAGCAAAGCTTATGCTGATCCTCCACTTCTGAGAGTGTTTTGATCACGACTGGTCTCTCCCCACCAAAGCGGATGCTCTGTTTCATGTGGAAATGAGTTCAGGTCTGAGTTGCCCCAGGGATGAGCCCGGATGGCTGCAGCAACCCACCCTGCTTTGGAGCCTGGATTAGGGAAAGGCAGCTCGTCCTTGCCAAGGAGCCGAGGGGGATCAGGGAAGGGTTTCAAGAAAGTGCTGAGGCTTGGACTCATGTGCAGAAGATTTCCCGGGAGCAGCCAGATGCGGCAGCATCCCTGCGGGTCGGCCCTGGGCTGGTGCCCAGGTACTGTCTTTAGCCCTCCTGGGCTTTGGCTGCTGGGGCCGGTGAGGGAAGAGGGGGGCTTTTTTCTAGCAGGGGAAAAAAATCAATCTGCTTTCAGTTCAGCAGCTCACACTCGGGCTGGCTGCAAGAAACGTGTGCTCTGCCGCCAGAGACACCGCAGTTGCTACAGCAACTGCAGAGCGCGGAGACACCCTCCCTCTGCCACCCCCCACTCCCACAAAATAAGGCAAACCAGGGAAAGTGATGGTGGGGAGGCAAAGGAACTGGTAGGGACGACCCTCGGCAGCCCCGGCTGCTCCACGCTCTGCTCCCACCCCACCACGGCCGGTGCTCGGACACCGCTGTGTTCCCATCGTCCTGACAAATACTTGGTTTCCAGGCCATTAAGATTCCATTCAGAGGATCTGCAACCCGGGACGGCCTGGAAGAGCCTGGAAGAGCTCTCACCCCAGCCAGCCCACCCCACGCACCCGCATGCGGAGCCGCAATGCCGGGGATGCGATGCCGGGGATGCTGCGGGGAGGGCGGCAGCGAGGGGGAGCAATGGGAGGATAAAACCGAGCTGTGCTGCCATCTCATTACTATTTAAATCGGGCTCCGCATGGTTCCCAGCACTGTGCCATCCTGCCTCCATAAAAGCTCATGGTTTCCCCTGGTGCTGCTCTCTTAAATATTTAATGACAGGAGGAAGAGCTGTTTTAAGAAACACTTCAGTGCTTCCATCCGAACAGAAGGTTGTTTCAGGTGGCCAGAGCAGGCAATAAAAACCTTTAGCTGTTAATTTTTCAGGATTCTGCAGCAATTGAAGGGGTGGCAGCATAATGACGCAGACTGGGGGGGAAAAGACTTCTACGTGTCCGGAGAGAGTAAGGACTCCTGAGGTCTGTCCTGCATCCTCTTCCTGACTACATGTCATGCTAAAACACTTGAATGAGGCTATAGTTTTGAAGCTTTAGTGAAAAATGCTTGAAGATCACCTGCCCCCAGATCATAGCTGGGCACTCTGCCCTCCCCACCCCCTCTGGTTGTATCAAATTTGCTGAGTGCCACAGATATTTGAAGGTGTCCACCTGCCAGAGACTTCCTAAGAATTTATTTGGGTTCATGAAGTGTTTGAAAAGCCTGAGTAAAACCACTGTGGAAGGAAATGTGTTTCAATGCGAGCCAAATTATAAACCATGATACACATAGTGAGACGAGGCTGATGTGAGAGGGCAGGGCTGTGCTGCTCCTTCATTGGCAGTCCTGTGTCCCAGAGCATCACTCCTGGGTGGACCAGCTCAGCTATTGTGGTACTTGGCTGTCAGGGGGTGGGATGGCAGCAGGGCTAATGGAAGTGTTGCCACAGCCCATATTATTTTCCTAATAAAGCCCATTTTGTCACAGGGAAGCAGCTGGTATCAGTGCCCTGAGCACCCTCTCCAGAACAGGCTGGGCACAAGCACTGTTTGAAGCAGTCAGGTGTCCCAGGCTTAGCCCCTGTGGTGGCCTGCAACACACTGTTCCTTGGTGGGAACTGGGAACTCTGCACCAAACCTGTTTGCCAATCCCAGTCCCTTCCCCTGCTGCCATGGTGCAATTAGGATTTCATTTGAATTATGTAAAACGGATGATGTCGGTTATGTCTGAGCAGTGATTTTGTGGAAGGGCAGCTCAGTAATTTATGTCTTTAATATCCAAGGACAGCGTTTGTGGAACCTTCTGTTGTTGCCACCCAGGATAAGAAGCAGCCTTCCAAGAGAGACAGGGCAGCTGCAGTGGGCCCCAAAAAGGTGCAGGGAGCACATCAACAGGTGTTTGCATTAGTGGTTTCGATAGAGACAGGATTTCTTAATTAGCAAGACCTTCTGAAAAGATCCTGGTACAGAACCAAGGCTAAAATCAATCAGCAGACACAGCCAAGTGGATTTCTGCACATCTCAAGGCAGGAAAAGAAATAGCACAAGATTTGCTGCAGAGGGGAGGATTTTACTGCTGCTGAGCAAAGTCTATGTGCAGTATCTCTGCATCCCGGGGAAGGTGGGAAGACCCAGTGGCTGGAGCAGGTAGTACATCCAAAAGAAGGGTGTAGGGGGGTGGGGGGGAAAGGGCAGCCTTAGTTTTGTGGAGGGCCATTAATTCTCTCCCAACGAAGCACTCCGGGATGTGCTACAAGAATGCTGAGGATTACTGGCTTGTGTCTCTGGCCACCAGGTCCCTGGGTTGGAGGGGCAAGAGCTGAAGCCCCATGCTCTGCCTCCAGCCCTGCCTCTGCAGCGTGGGAAGCCCTTTCCTAAAGGAAAAGGGAAAGGGATTGTGTGGAAATTCTTTCCAAAACCCCCAAATCAGGCTGCTAGCCAGGGTTTTAACCCTGCTCAGAGGGCAGAACACACAGAACCTGGCAGGATCAGGCCCTGCTTGTCTCTTTATCCCTCCCCAGCTCTGCTTGAGCAATAACCTACTTTTTTTGCTTTGCAGAAAGAACATCTTGGATTATGTTACTGCAAATGAGAGGTTTCAGTCATGGTATCGGATGAGCTGCAGGTAAGCAGTGGGTTTAATGTCAGCTTTTTTGGCAGCTTCTTTATTCTCTCTCCACTTTGCACAAACAAACCATCTTTGTGAGGAAGTTCATTTTCCTTTTTAGCCACAGTATTTGTCAACGTGGCTTCCCAACAATCCTCTCTGTGCAGATAAAGGCGAGCTGGCTGCTACCCCAGAGCCTTCACCTCAAGCCTGCTGCCCACTCTGGTTCATCAAGGGAATTTTCCTCACTCTTGCAGGACAGAAGCTGTGCCCACATGAAGGATCCTAAATCCCAGGGTAACACTCAGCTACCCTTAACTCCATCCTAATCAACCCTGTGTAATTAAGGCGCCAGGGAACAAAACCCCAGGCCCCAGAGGTGTGGGATCTAGGGCCCTTCTGCCCTCATTAGGCAATCTGGGTCATCATCCACCAAAATCCAGTCCAGGGTATAGGGAGGGAAAGAGAAACTTCAAATCACTTGGGCTGCCTCTGTCCTTTCCATGTTCATTCTTTTTGGCCTTGCAAGGCGCTTGGTCCAAAGTATCACTTTATATTAAAAACAACTACCACAAAGCCCTTCAGATCAAAGCCTGCCATGGGCCAGGCTGCACGCCCTGTGTGTTGCCAGCACAAGGCCCTGCCCAGGATTCACACTGCCCCAGTTTAACCAGTGAAGGCAGGAGAAGGAGCTGACTGTGCTAGGGAAGCAGCACCTACTTTCACAGCCCCACGCCCAACTGTTTCCCTTCAGTGCCTGCTGGTTTGGAGGACTTTAACTTGCAGCCTCCTTAACTGCTTCATTTCTGCTAATTTGCACTATCCCACTCCCGGCAACATCACCAAACTCTCCAGCAGTGTGAAGGCGGGTGAGCTGAGATGCCCCTTCTGCCAAGCTAAACAGCATTAGGGCTCATTTTTCTGCTTAGAAATCTGTAAGGAATCAAGCAGGTCGGTGAATAATCAGTTTAAAAATCATAACAGAGGGCCTGACTACCTGTATACAACTCTGGCCTAAATTCATACATCAAGTGAGGAACTGTAATGAAAAATTAAAGGGCCCTGCCTGGCACAAGTTGGGTGCCGTATGATTTGAATCCCAGGAAGCAGTCGCTTCACATGGAGCAGCTCTGCCCATGTCCCCCGTGTCTGCGCAGAAATGGTGCAGGGGTTCAGACAACCTGCACAGGCATCATTTCTTTCCCCCAGCTTGTGGCTGTTGAAGCTCAGCAGTGCTAAAACGTGACGTGGGTTCGCAGAGGACACGTGCAGCCCGTGGGGCGAACCGCAACCTGAACGGCTCTCCCAGCAGCTGCGGCTCCGTGTCCTTCTAGTAATAAATTCTGCCTGTACAGTGTTTCAGGGGGTTGCTAGGATTTGAGGGGAGAGGAGGCTGGCTGGAAACGAGACAGGCTCCAGGTTTATCCTTGAAAGCCCCTGCGCTGCAAAGCCTGGGGCTGCCTTTGGCAGCCTGCCTGGAGGAAGATGTTGGTGGAGGCTGAAGGCTGCCTCGTGCTGTATGAACCCACCAATCCCCTCCTCAGCCAGCTAAGTTGGAGATAAATCTCCCTATTAGCAATGCATAAAGCAGGCCAAAATTGAAACAGCTTCTTAGGCAGGAGGTGAAGCAAAAGCTCAAAATAACTTAAAATAAGTCCTTTCTGTGCTCTGGGCTAGAAAGTGGTTGTTTTGGAGCTTTCCCGTAGTTCGCTTGGCCTGCCCGCTGGGAGAGAGGGGTGCTGAGCAAGCCAGCAAAATCAGGTAAAAAATAACCCCGTCCCAACGTCAGCAGCAGAGCTGGGAGGAACCAGAAGTCCTGAGCTGTTTCGAAGTTGTGTTAAATAATAAAGCAGAGAAATGAATAAATTAGCTGAGCATCTATTTAGGTCAGCCCTCTCCGTTTCTCCCAGCCGCCTCCGTGTGCCTCCTCCCCGCAGCGATCAGCTGCTCGGTGCACGCTGTGCCTGCGGGTCCGCTCCCTCCTCGGGAACAGCCGGGCTCTCGGGAAATGCGCGTTGAGCAGGTGTCACGTCGCCTGCACACGTTCACCCCAGCCTTCGGAAGCGGCAGGCGAGCTTCCTTTTCCGTTACTGGGGCAAAAAGTGTTCTGGAAAATCCCATTAAAGCACTGAGCGTGGGCTGCGCGCACATGGCTGCTCCCTTCCTGGCGCTGTCCCCCGCCCGCAGCCCCGCACGGAGCTGCAGCGTCCTGCTCCACGCGATGCAGCTGCCCAGGAGCTGCGTCTCCCTCTCTGCCTGCCCCACTGCTGCCAGCCCGGTCATCACCCGGCTATTTCCCATTCCCAGCTTCCAACCACGGCAGCACCTCCACCTTTGCAGGCCATCGTTCCCCACCCTGCAGGTGCCCCAGGCTCGGTTATGTGATTGCAGTTGTCATCTGTTGATTTGAGGACATCCAGCCAGATGGACCAGGCTGATTGACACAGATGGAGAATCAGCTTTTAAACCCCTAAGCTCCCCTCAAATCATTCAAATGCTTCCAGGAAAATGGAACGACCGTGCAGTCCTGTATATATGTCTTTATTTACATGTTTCCCAAGCATGAAAAGCCCTCTTTGATGTCCAGAGCATCTCGTGGGTTTCAGCTATAAGCAAGCTGGATAAACACTGACCAAGATGGAATTTATCTGCATCAAGGGCTGCTCCATCTCAGCCCAACTCCTGCTGGTCCTCCCAAACCCCACAGGTAGCTGGAGAAGGTCTCCAGCGATGAACCCAGCCAGAAGCAGCATCCAGGGTGTAGGCAATGGAAAATGAGATGTTTCTAAGTTTGGCCAGGCTTAGCTGGCTCCTCGCAGGTCCCAGCCTGTGAGTCACCAGTACGTGGGCCACCAGCACGGCCTCCCCTCTGGAGGAAGGAGTGGAGGTGGAAAAACAACAAGAGGAAACCAGTTGTTAGTAGTGCCAGCTCCGGGGAGAGTGGGAGGAGGTGGCAGTCCTGGAGAGAAAGGTCAGGGCTGCATTGCTGCCTGATTTTTCCTCCTGCCTTCGTGGTAGGAAGCTGCTTACATGCTTGTGAAATATGTATGGAGGGCCTGGGCTGATCAGAGGGGAGAATGAAATCCTCAAACAGCAGCCAGGGGGGATGGAGGATTTGTTTCTGGTCCCCGCTCACTCATCTCCTCTGATTTCTACTGAACTGAACCTGAGTACCCTTTTAAACGCATATTTTGGCCCCTTGCAAACATTGTAAAAGAAGATGCACTTTTCAGATGTATGGGGAACAGACACATCCAAAAATCAAATAAAAAATTGCAGGTCTCCAGCTTCTTCTGGTGCCTCAGCTCTCCGAACTGGTGCTAGCTGGAGTGCACCAGTGGAGGACACAAACCTCAGCTACTGTTCCCATTCCCTGCCATCAGTCCAGAAGCACTTGCAAGGCTGTGCCATGACAGCTCCCCTTGCCACAGGGATATCTGCAGCTGTGGATCAGCACTTCTGCTCTCCACTGCCTTGCAAGAATTCCTTTTCTCCTGAACCCTTCCATCTGACAATTGCCACTAGTTGCCAGGGATTTTTCTCACCTCCTATCCCAAGTGCTCAGAGCCAGCTGTCTCTCCGCTGGCAGACTGGCACTTTCCAGCAATGAAACTATTTCTTTACGCCTTCAAGGAAATTATAACAGCTTTCAGGGGGAAAAAAAGGCACATCCAGGTAGGATGCCAGGTTAAGGGGGAAACTGCTGTCTGAAAATTGCTGTTGCTCGCTGGTGGTGATGCCCCTTCTCCCTGCGTGGGACTAATTCTCCCACTCTGAGCCAGAGCGGGATCTGTTATGCTCAGGCTCCCTCTAGTGCCTCCATGTCCCGTTGTTCCCGGCTTCTCTGGATGCCCCGGGGACTTGTCCATCGCCCTCGCTGCCCTCCAGCACGGCTCGGCTTTACAGCACAGCCAAGCCCTGTTTGCTCACAGGCTGGGAACAGCCCTAAAATCGCCCCAGAGCCACCGGCACCTGCCGGGCAGGGACCTCTTGGTGACCTGCTAGACGGCCCAGTCCTGGCTCTGCTTGCTGGGGTGAAGGAGGGTGATGAAGGTGGCCATATCCCCCGGAGTGCTCTCCCTGGCGAGGCACGGCCCTGCACGGTGCAGCTGCACTTCGGTGGTGTCTGCAGAGCGAGGTGGGAGTGCGTGGGGATGGGTGAAGTACCTGAGCTGCCCTGGGAGCAGTCCAGTGTGGGAATCTTCTGTGTGAACCATCAGGGATAGCCAAAAGCACCCCTGCACTCTCACCACTGCTCGATACCTCCCCACGAGGGAGCAGTTTGTAGGGGTGCTCCACAGTCTGTGCCAAGCAAAGTCAGCTGGACTCCTGATCAACACCTGGAAGTGCTTGTCACTGGTTTTGTGTTCAGGGCACTGGGGAGCTGTCACGCTGTGTCCAGCATCCTGCATGAACATGGCCTTTCCTTGTTTTCTTCCTGTGGAAATGGGGAGGAAATTTCTTCATGTTTTGGGAAATGACCGGACCCAGCCTCTGTTCAAGCCCTTGTGGAACTCAGCCTGGCTCAGCTCTGGCACTGGCACCATGCTGGGCAATGGACAGTCCCTGGCATTACTGACTGGGGCAGCCCCAGTAATTCTTTACCCCAAGTCAAAGTCACCTCACAGGGAGGGAGGAGGCAAGTTAGGGGAGGCTGCTGAAATGTGCTGTCAGCATGAAAACCGTGACAAACCTGACAGATCAATCAGCATAAGTGTGCACGATGCAAGGACAGTGACTGAGATACAGTTGTAAAAGGCACTGTGAGATTTTTATGTTATGATTTTTTCATAATTGTTTTGCAGTTGGAGTAACTACTATCCTATTTAATGAGCACAGCTCCTTCAATAGAGGACACTTGGGCTAATGTGCACTAATTAGGTCTGTAATCACTAGAAGCATGACTAAAGGTGTTGAACTGGCCAATCGTTCTCACTAACACCATAATTAGAGGCACAGCAGCTCATCAGGGCACTGGAGAAGTTCAAGGGGGCTTGATCACCCAGCAGTGTACACAGGCCCTGATCCTGCCTTGGATCATCCTTTTCACCTCGTACTCTGCTTTGGTTTGCAGTGATTTATAAACTACTACTCGAATATGTTACACTCAGCCCCATGAACTGAATGTTCTTCCACAGTTTTATTTTAATAACTTGGCTTGTGGACCTTGTAATCACCTGGGCATTAAGCACAGCTTCTCTAATCCCCACCTGTATGACTGGTCCTCTGAGTGGCTCCAGCAGCATCTGGGAAAGACTCACAGGGAGCTCCAACAGCAACAATTGCTGCAGAACCCAGAAAAAACTTGGAAAAGGTAGATAGAACCCTAATATAAACCCTTCTGCTTCTTCCTGTGAAGGAAGGTTCAGAAACTAGTAAAAAGATCAAGAGTTTTCATAATCTAATGGCCAAGCTAAGGGGGATGGCAGCCTTTCTGCCTTTTGCAATGCAGTGGAGGCAAACACACCTCTGGGATTCAGTTCTGTGTTCCACTGAGCTTAACTCTGTGTTATCAGGAAAGTCAGAGCTTCTCTTTACTGTTGGCTGCAATTAGCTGGCCACAGTGATGCACAAATATTTGAAGACTGTAGCTTACTACAGTGGGAGGAATTAAAAAAAAAAAAAAAAAAAAAGAGTTTAAAAAGTCAAATGTTTGCATATCAAGGAGGATTTGGGGCAGATCTTCATATTCCAGCTGCAAAATGCCAGTAAAAAATCTGTTTTCATCTATTTTTACTCAACAACTGCCCAGAATGGGGGTGGGGCTGAGAAATGAAGCCAAATACACTTTGCATCTTAAGTTTTGCTCAAAGTAAAGAGAAATACTGAAATTAAATTGCATTAGATTTTTCCTGCCTATTTTATTTCATTCTCATCAGCATTGCCCAACTACCAAGGATAATCTATCTTTCCCTGTTTTTATAATAGGAAGAGCTTGTTTATAGGTATCTGAACTTGAGACAGAGTAGCAATTGCTCTGCAAACAATCAGCCACTATAAAAATGTCCAGTTCACTCTCTGTACTGGTCACGGGGCTTTTGGTCTCTGGGCTATTTTTTTCAGTCTGGGTTACTTTAAGCAATTCACTTACGCCTCTTATTGTAAAATAAAGGCAATGCCATGAAAAGACAGCAGTATGTTCCCACAACATAGAAGAGCCTGGGCCTTTTCTGCTCGTTTTTCAGAGGTTCCCATTTGAAATCACAGAAACCTCAGCCAGAAATGCTGCAACTGGCCAACAGAGACAACCCAAGGGGTTTGGGCAAGCCTGGCCTTTGGTTCCCCGTATCCTGTGACACCTCACCACGGGAGATGCCTCAAGCCATGACCACAAATCCAGTCTTTGCTTGAACACCTCCAGGGACAGTGGTTCCATCACCATGCTGGGCAAACCATTGCAATGTCTACCCTTTCCTTTTTTGTGAATGGGAAATTTCCCCATCGTAGTCATCATTTCAGTGTCTTTCACATTCTAAAACACTTAAGTCTCAGTCCGTATCTTTTGCAGGAGCGAAACTTTAAGCTCGCAGCATGGCCAGCACCTGACACAAACCCCTTTGCTGGGCATGGGGGGCTTTGGGGGGGTCACTGAGGCGGCACAGCCCACGGTGCCAATTGTCTGAAAGCAAACAGAGCTGTTCGAGCCTCTGGTGCTTCATACAAACAAAGATGAACAGCATCGAACGAACTCGCCCTGAGGAGCATTGCCTGTGCGTGACTCTACTGCCCGAGCGCGGGGAACGCGCACATAACCGCGCCTGGATGCCGGCGGGGCCGAGGGCCTCAGGCTCCCGCGGCGCTCGGGCAGGGCCCCGCGCAGGGCGGTCTCGGCTCCCTCGCCCCGGGGGCACGTTCGTGGGGGGACCGCGTTGGTGGGAACCGTGTTGCTGGGGGAACCGCGTCGCCGAGGGACCGGCTCCGCCACGTCGCTGGGTGTTGCGGGCCCTGCCGCGGCGAGGCCTTCCCGGGGCGGGAGCGGTGGCGGCCTCAGGTCCCTCACGGAGCGGGAGCGGCGGCCGCGGGAGCCGGGGCGGTGCGAGCGAACAGCAGCGGTGCGGGAAGGCAACGGGGAAACTGCCGGGCGGAACTACAGGACGGAACTACAGGACGCGGGGTTCCGGCCCGGCCCCGATTCCCGGCAACTCCCGCGGTGTTCTCTCTCTTCCGGTCCGGCGGCGGCGACGAGCGCGACTCTGGTGAGTGCGGCCCTGGCACCATCCGGGCCCGTCCGTGCGTATCCGGGCCCATCCGCGCCCATCCGGCGCCATCCAGGGGCCAGGCCGGGGCCCGGGGCCGGGCGGGCTCTGTGCGGGAGCCAGGCGTCCCTCGCCAGCCCGGCCCGGCTGAGCCGTGTGTGTTTCTCCTGCAGGTGCGACCATGGCCAAGTCCAAGAACCACACCACGCACAACCAGTGTGAGCGGGGTGGGGATCCGGGGGTTAACCGGGCTGGGACCGGCGCGGAGATGGCAGCTCGGTCTGCCCGGGGGTTTGCAGCGAGATAAGGTGGTGCTGCGCAGAGATCCAATCGGGGGGGTTAAAGGAGTGTGGTAAGAGTCGGGTCTTGCTTGGGCCCTACGTAGAATTAAAATGTAAGCAGAAAAATAGGAATTTTTTCGTTAGAAAACTGGGAGTCGGCCTCTTCTCCCCAGTAAGCAGCAATAGGACGACGGGACACAGACTCAAGGGGTGCCAGGGTAGGTTTTAGGTTGGACATCAGGAAGAATTTCTTCACTGGGAGGGTGTTTAGACATTGGAATGGGCTGCCTGGAGACACCATCCCTGGAGGTATTTAAGGGAAGACTGAACGTGGCACTCGGTGCCATGCTCTGGTTGGCTGGGTGGTGTTGGGTCATAGGTTGGACTCGAAGATCTCGGAGGCCTTTTCCCACCTGAGTGATTCCGTGGTGATCATCAGCAACTAAGCAGGCAGAGGGACCTTTTACAAGAGCAGGCAGTGACGGGACACAGGGGAGTAGCTTCTGACAGAGAAGTAGGGGAAACACTGACAGAGAGTAGGCTTAGGTTGGATATTAGGAAAAAAGCTTCCCTGTGAGGGTGGGGAGGCCCTGGCACAGGGTGCCCAGAGAAGCTGTGGCTGCTACATCCCTGGAAGTGTCCAACGCCAGGCTGGACAGGGCTTGGAGCATCCTGGTCTGGTGAGAGATGTCCTTGGCAGGGGGGTGGAACAGGATGGTTTTTAAAGTTATTTCCAACCTAAACCATTCTGTCATTCTCTGATATTCCTGAAAAGCTTCACCCTTGGGATCTTGTGCAATCCCAAGTTCATGTTTGGGGTCGTCTCATCAGTGCTGTGACTTAGCAGAGGTCACAAGCTGGTTCTGGTAGGTCCTGCCCAGTGAGTGACAGTGCCCTCTGACACTGACCACAGGTGCTTGAATTTATTAATGAGTGAGGCCCTTTATTCTGCTGGTGATGCTGTCAGTGTGTCATTAGTTAATGAGCTGCCTGAAATCTTTGGATTGGAAGCCCATGCAGAGGCGTGAGCATAGAGATGTGTTTTTAATTCAAATGTAGTTTGGATAGGAAGGGTCTTAAAATAGTCTATTCCACATCATTTTGATAGTCAGGTACACTTAAAAAGAAACTAATGCAGTTGCTAAATAATAGCAGAAATTGTAATTTAAGTAATTGTTTCATTTTCCACATAGCCCGTAAGTGGCACAGAAATGGCATCAAGAAGCCCAAAACCCATAGATATGAGTCTCTCAAAGGGGTGAGTATTTCTACTGATATTCCCAGGCTTTTGAGTCACTGAGGCTTAACTGTGAAAAAAATCCATAATTTGTATTATTTAGACTGACACATTTTTTGCAGACAGAGGCCTGTGTTCCAGGTGATCAGAACCACTGTGGGGTTCAGTTCTTTTACCTGACATGCAGCTGGGATATTTCTAGCCAACATGATATCTGCCCTTGTATGTCTATAAAACTGCATTTTAGTCA
This sequence comes from Tichodroma muraria, assembly GCA_013390105.1. Taxonomy (NCBI): domain Eukaryota; kingdom Metazoa; phylum Chordata; class Aves; order Passeriformes; family Sittidae; genus Tichodroma; species Tichodroma muraria. The sequence continues at coordinate 21,652 of WAAG01075470.1, read as the reverse complement.
GTGGCCAGTTGTGTCCCTGTCCTGTTCTGGTGGCTGTCACCGAGTGTTGTTTCCAGTAAAACAGACACTTGCCAGTTAAATGGTTCCTTTCCCTTTTGAGTCCTGATGTTTCTCCTTCTCCTCTCCTTCTCCTTTCCTTCTCCTCTCCTCCTCCTCTCCTCCTCCTCCTCTCCCCCTCCTCCTCTCCTCCTCTCCTCCTTCTCCTCTCCTTCAATATTGTTTTATTGTCTGTACTAGTCCAGATAATTTCACTTACAAAATAAGAAGAATTGGCATTTCTGTGCAAAACAAATGAAAGTGATACTATATTGCTTTTTCTGAGATTATCCAAATGATACAACAGGATCCAATGGTACCAACAGGTACAAGTGTTTTCACTTTGCACGCTTGAAAGTGAACGCAGTAAATTTTGTGTTAGGGGAGGGTTGTGGTTTTATTTGCTTTGTAGATATCACGATCTACAAAGCTTTTTGGAAGTGATGTAAAAATTCGTGTTCCACAAAGCTCAGTGAGAATTCAGTCCTGCTTCTTTTGCAGCTTTGCCCATCCTATTCTTTATGATTATTGCTGGGGTTTAGGGTTTTTGTTTGTTTATGAAAGTTAAGGAAAATAGCTGTTAAAGCCTGGTTGCAGATGACTAAAATAATTTTGTTGAAAAATCAGAAAAAAGTCTGTACTAGTCACAGCGTGCATTTGGGAATAATTGGAACAATATGGAGCTATAAATGTTTTTATATATGTCCTTCCTACAACTTGGCTTATTTTTCCTTTATTTTTATAGGTTGATCCCAAGTTTCTGAGGAACATGAGATTTGCAAAGAAACACAACAAAAAGGGGTTGAAGAAGATGCAGGCCAACAATGCCAAGCAGGCAGCTCAGCAGGCGGCTCAGCAGAAAAAGGACTGATGTGCTTTAATAAGAAGACCCAGTTTTCTTACTGGCATGTGTGTTACAGCATTTTTTTAAAATAAAATCGTATGTAACAAAGCCTTCACCTCCTGAATTTGAGGAGAGCCCTCCAGAAGCCTTGTTTGAGTTGTTTTGTAGCTGCCAGCTGTGCATCAAGCCTGTGAGTAGTGATCCAGGGAGGCCTGACTGGTTTGTAGTTCCCTGGGTCCTCCTTGTGCTTTTGAAAACTGGGGTGACATTTTTGTTCTCAGGTACCATGACTTTACTGCCAATTCCTGGTGTTGTTACAGCAAGGTGAAATTTGCAGGGGCTGTTGCATGTGTGCTGTGTTGCTGTGTGGTCCCTTACAGCTGTGGAAATCCCAGGAAATAGGAGGGTAAGGAGTGCTGGCTGTGGTGTTGGAGACCACAGGAGTCTATGTTAGAGTTGGTGTTGTATCCTGAAATACTTGTAGATATTGATGCATTAATGGAGCTACCCATGGGAACATGTAAATGTTTAGGAATATACAAATTACACATTTTTTAATAGTGACTGATTTTAGGAAATGTCTTTCACTCCAGTAATAAAGTACTGTCTGATGAAACCTGCTGGTTTGGGGAGATGAGGGGAATAACGTGCAAAATCCCGGCAGGAGCTGTGGCCCGGTTTTGCTCGTGCTGTTTCGAACAGGAGAGGGCTTCGCTTTCCAGGGCCCCCTCAGAGCTGACTCAGGCCGTGCTTCCCGCTTCTGGCGCGAGGCACCTGTTGGAATGCAGCCAGCTCTTCTGAAACTGCAGTTCCGGCGCTTGTCCACCCGGTGGGGTAAAGCCGGGGAGCCGCACGAGGGCTCGAAGTTCGCCCATGACCACCTGACGGTCCCTTCTCACTGCAGTAGAGCAGCAAAAGCACTTGCCAGATGAAAAACATAGCTGGAACATCCAATTCACGTAGTTTACTTTTTGAATAGTTCAGCCAGTTACCAAAATTATGTGTGTGAGTTTGAATTCTTTCTAGCTTAAATTCAAGAATCTTTTCCCAGTTGCCACTTTTTAANCAAGCAATATAAGGAGATTTACTAATTTGAAAGTTACAAGTCAAGGGGGTTGTAAAGTCAGGGATGTCAGTAGGTTTCAGCTGTCTGATTCCTGCTGTGTGCATCTCTTGGGCTTTTGTGGAGGTTGGTGTTTGTCAGCCTGTTACAAGTATTTGAGGAACTTTTAAGGATCACCAGCAAAGATACCAGTAAAAACTGGATTTAATACTAAGCAACAGCATGACAGAGTTCATTGGCAAAGCTCACTCTACTGCTTGTTAGATAGTTAAGGCACACAGAATGGAGTTGTAGCTGGTATTGAAGGAGATGGGAGTGGCTGGTCCAGTGAGGGTAAGTGTGATCAGCCTGGTGTAGATGTGTGTTACAAGAGCAGAAGGAAAAAACTGAACAGGGCACTTGGTGTTTGTCAGTCTACAGCTTTGTGTGTCTGCAGATTTTCTACCCAGTTTTAAGTTCTGCATTTTAAATCTCTAGCACTAAAACTTTTCCTTATAAGAAGGGAGATTTCATCTCAACCCCCTTGATGTCTTCCCCAGGGTGCTTGTGCTATGGGAGTAGCTCACCCACAAGATGCAGTCTGAAGGAAGAGAGAGGCAAGCATGAGGCTGAGAAAAGGATGTTGGAATGTTAACGAGGAGCAGAGGGCAAGATGTGGGCTTCCTGTGGCTCCAGGCAGCTCCCCCAGGCCTGCCTTCAGAAGCAGCCTTTTCATCTCACTGCCCTTCATGCTGCCCTTCAGTGGGACAGCTTCCCAAATAAGGGCTTGCTGACTTTCTGACCAAAATAGCGGCTGCGTGACAAAATGCAGACAGAGGAACGTAACCTTAATCCAGGCATCATTGTGTAGCAAGAGACAGGAATTTTGTGAGCTTCCACAGCAGGTCAGTGTCAGGTTTGTTGTTGTGTGCTCCCTGCACACGTGGTTTTTGCAGGACACTGCCTGGACATCAGGGACCACCTATTGCATTTGCTAGCCCTGTGGCACCTCTGTTGACAGCTTTCCTTTTTGTACAGTTGTCTCAGCCCAGAAGGGAAAACTGTGGAGGGGAGTTTGTACGGACTCTACCACCAGGTGGATCTCCATCCTCTTTCTCCTGCCTTGTGAAATCATTTGAGTTCTGTTGGTGAGGTGAGGTTGGAGATCCTTTTTGGGGACATTACGTATACAGAGCCCGGGAGGGGGAAATGGCAGCTGTGGCCCACTTGAAACTATTCCTATTACGCAGAGCTCTGTCATCTTTGATATTTAAAAACTTCAAAACTCTCATGATTAGGCGTTTGGTATCCTGGAGGAAAACGAAGAGCTCGAAACCATCTCAGTGCTTAACAACTGCTGTACATCAGCTTATACATCTCATGCTTGCTGCTGCTGTACATCATACTTGCTGCAGATTATTTCTCCCCTTTGCAATTAAGAGGACTCAGTATCAAGTTCCAGTTTGGCTCCTTTCTCTGCTTTGATTTAAAAAAGAAAAAGAGCAAAGGGCGTGAAACCGAATACCATATCATCTCATTTGGCAAAGGTGAGCCATTGCTCTGAAAGCCAAGAGCACGGAACTGGGGAGGGGAAATCAAAGCCCTGCACAATGCTCTGATGGGGCAAGGTATTCACTGTGGACATTGATATTCACAGTGGTGATAAAAAGTAGGGCTGGACACGTGTTGCTCTTATCCCCGTTTACTGCCTTTCAATGGTGTGGTCAAAAAGAAGCAGCAACAGAACATGAGTTCTGCTTTGCCCAGGTTTCAAGGCTGTTGCAGGTATTTCTACGCCACAGGGGCTTTGGCTTGGCGAAATGTTTATCTGATGTACCTTAGTTCACATTACGCTGCCACTGCCCTGCTGACAGATTTATGCAGAGGTATTATTAGGGCAGTGTGTACAAAATTTCATCAGAGCTTCCTGCAGTCGCTTGGTCCACACAGCAAAGTTTTATTGAGGGCTGAGGAGAGGCCTCAAATACACTGATAAAGCTGCAAACCAGCGCAGGAGTTTAAATCTACAGCAAAGGCAAGCAGACAAACGGCCTGAGAACTGTGGCAGTGTCCCGTGGCATGGGCTGCTGTCACCTGCCTGCACAGCTCCTGTCTCTGCTGGGGAGGTAAGAGCACACAGATCTAGGGACTGGTTTAGAGACTGGTAAACTACTTTCTGCCTAATTAAAAAAAAAAAAAAACTTAATTGCTTTTTTTTCCCCAGACAATGTGGACTTGTGTCACATTCCTTAAATGCTTTTGGGTACCAGAGGTTCACCATGTGCGGTGAAAACTGCAAACTGGTTTGGAGTTGCAGGGATACATGGATTCTTCAGGGTGGTTTTCATTCATTGTTAACACATCCCCTGTGTGGGGGCTCAGCCAGGCTGATCCTCCAGGGCTGACTGTTTTTTCAGCCTGCTCACCCACTCGCTGGCCTGTCATGTCATGTAACATTCCTTGTGCAGTTGTTCCTGTGTTTTAGCCAACAGTGAAATCCACCCACAGCTCCTCACCCTGCAGCATTTGCTGTCTGATTGGGAGGACAGGCAGTGTGTTAAGGCAGTCCAGCCTGGCAGTAGTTTTCCTGGCTTCCCACCCTCATGTTCTAAGGATGGAAAGAGCCTAAATAGTCCCAGTGTATCTGCTCTTCTAGTGACAAGACCTTTGTCTTCTCTCTCCAGCCACCACCTTCAGGGTGGTAAAGTAAACCAGCCTGCTTTACTCTTGGAAAAGAGTGGACAGCCATTAAGGCTGTGGCTTTCTGTTGCCAGTGCCATTGAGCCAAGGGGGAAGAGCCAAGACACAGGGCCGGGTGGCTCTTCCCAGCCATCCTTTTCCCTGGGTCACAGCACAGTGCAAGCCACCAAGCTGACTGAAGGGAAGGAGTTAACCTTATTTTTTCTCTTGTTCACCCTCCAGGGAGCCAAAGCCTATCAGTAAGCAGTGGAGAATATCTTGGACAAGTCCTTTTTGGATGCTGGGATTTGGCCAGGACAGAGGAGGATAAGGGGGCTGTCAGTGATGCCTGATGTGATGTGAGTGCAAGGGTGGGTTGGCAGTGGGCTGGGTGGCCGTGGGTGTGGGGACAGCTGGCATCACCTCAGCTCCTGGCTGAAATCCAGCTATTGGCAGCTCTAGAGGTTCCCAAGCCTGGGGTAAAACATGATGACATGCTGTGTCCTCCCAGGTTTCAGTGGGAAGCAACTGCTGCTGCTACACTGTGGAGGTGGAAAATGTTTATTTTTCATCTCTAGGCTACAGATTAATTGGAAACAGAATCTGTTAACACCTGGGAGCATTTACTGTCACAGGGTGCTTAGGCCCATATTTCCATTGCTTTCTGGTACACCTGTAGTCCTGCTGAATCTGCAATAAGCTAGGGCATCAAGGGCTTGGAACCCTTGGGGAGACCCCTTTGAATGGATCAAACAGATGTTTGCATTAGAGCTGTTTCCAAAATACCCTGGGTTTCTAGCTGACAGGTTCATTTTCTTAGCTTTTCTGTTATAAGCCTTGGTTGAGCAAAATATTTAGTGCTGCTTGTCCGGAGAATAGACACAGCCATGTCCTTCCAAACAATCGACCACCTCTCTCATCCCTTCTTTTCACCTCAGGCCTGTTTGCCCTGAACTGCAATATTTCATTATTGCTAAAAATGAGATTGTGTCACAGCTGCTTTAGGGGGTTATTTCCACAGAAGTGGGGAAAAAAAATCTGGTTTGGGGAGGAAAGGCAGAAGGACAACCCAGCAGACCTGAGGCACTGGCCCAGCAGCGTGGCCACCCAGGGCTGAGGGCAGCATCGCCAGGGCTTGCACCAGCACAGTCCCGTGCCTTGCCCTGCCAATGTTTATTTTGCTTGGGTAAACGATTGACTTTAGCAACACGACTGCAATGTGTGAGTTGTGCTGGGGCTGTAATTCGATGGGAGGAGGCAGCTATGTGCAGGGAGAGCTGCTAATGCCGCAGGAATGCTGCGCTTCCTTGGGATGAGAGGAGACGGTGCTCAGGGGCCCCTGGGAACGGCGCAGCTCCTTGGCCCTGCTGTCACCCTGTGCCTGAGAGCTGAGATCCAGAGTGGGGTTGTGCATTTCTCAGTGGCCCAAATCGATGTGGTTTGTCAGGGAAAATTGTCTCATTTTTTGTAGTGAGACACACACCCAGGGCTGCAGGAGGACTATGTGGGGACAGTACCTGCCTCCCACCAGGCTGGGAGAGACAGGAAGGAGCATCCAGTCCAGCTTAGAAATGGCTTTTATTCATGTTTCCCAAGCAAATTCAAGTCTTCTTTTTGCATCACAGGGTGTTAATCAGGCTGGTAGGGAGAGGAGGGNTTGTCTCATTTTTTGTAGTGAGACACACACCCAGGGCTGCAGGAGGACTATGTGGGGACAGTACCTGCCTCCCACCAGGCTGGGAGAGACAGGAAGGAGCATCCAGTCCAGCTTAGAAATGGCTTTTATTCATGTTTCCCAAGCAAATTCAAGTCTTCTTTTTGCATCACAGGGTGTTAATCAGGCTGGTAGGGAGAGGAGGGTGTGTACCCTCAGGATAGCCAGGGTGGGAGTAGGGAGGAGAGGGACTATCCCTGGCACATGGATTTCATTGATGGCTGAAATGGGTTTTAATTCATATTTCATTACTAAAATGCTGCCAATGCTCCAGTTAAACCAGCAGGCACCAGTGCCAGCTCCTGAGCTTGCTCACCATGGCAGGGTGAGGAGATGGAACATGGCAGCTCCCCACCAAGCACTCATGGCCCTGTTGGATGGACTTTGCCATTGGGCTGGCAGCAAAATACCTCCTTGGAGGCTTAAAGCTCCAGCTGTGATGTCACCTTGCCAGAAGTAGCCCTCAGCAGTGGTTTCACTAATCATGAGTACACAACGGGGCTGAAGCTGTCACTGAACCTCCAAGGAATGACCAGCTGAGGCACTGGGTATTAACAGGTTTTATTTCCCCCTGGCCACCCTTCTCAGCACTCAGTCTTCATGCTGGTAGCCAGGGGACTAAGTCAAGGAGATGAGATGCAGAGCTGCAGGGTTTAGGAGATTTATGCTGTCCATCTGGCCTCAGATTTATTCAACCCCCTTCATAAACTCCAGGAACTCTGCCAAGGGGAAGACATTGGAGACAAGAGGTGTGAGGTGAGACCGAAGTGCCCTCCCAGCTGCCAAGTGTGCTCTTGGCAGCTTTTCCCAGCCCTGTCTCCTTTTCCACCCTCACGATACGTGAGAGGCCGAGGGGGGGATGGCTACTGTTCCTCTGACTGTGGCGAGGACTCCTTGTGACTCCTGCTGGAAATGTCACTGGAGCCCAGCGTCACCCTCAGCTGCCACCAAAACACTGGAGGTGAGTGCCAGGGTGGGGGACACGGCCTCTGACTCAGCTCAGAAATAGTCTGGGGGTCATTTTGTCAGCATCACGTTCAAAAATACAGCCCCTCAGAAATGATGCTTGTGTTAAGGGGGCAGGAGGGGACTGGTGAAAAGTGGCAGTGCTTCAGTGCAGCAAGGGGACAGTTAAGGCAGCCCCAGGTCCTTGCTCCCATTTCACAAGTGTAAGAATCCCCCATGCCTGTGCACACATGCTCCTGTCAGATGTATTGCCCAGCACTGCCTGCGTGAGCTCATGCTCATCTGAGAAGGCAACCAAGACCATGGGAGCTGCCCAGTGCGATGACCAAGGGCTTGTGCCCAAACCACATGCAAGAAAGAGTCCTACCATCATAGTCAATCCTGCCATCGTTATTTTTATCCCCATCTTTCATCAGCTCTTCGATGTCATCCTCGGTGATGGTCTCTCCTGTCGCCTGCAGCATGATCTTCAGCTCCTCAAGGTCGATGTAGCCATCAGCATTTCTGTGCCAGGACAGAAGAGCTCAGGACTAGACAGAGCTGCTGGGGAGGGGGAGCCGGGCTGGCTGCACCCTTCCCACCACCCCACCACGCTGTGCTCATGGCTCTTACTTATCAAACATCCTGAAGAGGTCTGAGAGTTCCTCTTCGGTTTTTCCTTTGCTGTCATCTTTCATACACCGGACCATCATAACCAGGAACTCATCGAAGTCCACAGTGCCGCTGCCTGCAGGAAGAATGGACTTTCTGGGACAGCTGGTCAGCACCAGCACCCTGACTGAGCTCCACACTTCTCCATGAGCAGCTCCACCAGACTGGCCCACCCAGCTTCCCTGCACAACCACATTAATTCAGAACCCCAAAACCTTAAGTGGTGGTGTTAAACCCATTTTTGTTTAAGTTAAAAACTAAGACTGCCATCAGACAGCGTCTCTATAAGTCATACTGGAATAATATACAAGGTCTGATGCTTCAATCTCTTCTCATACTGGGCTTGAAGAATGCAGGAAGGGGGAGCCCAGCTGGACCCATCATCTGGAGCTACAGGGGGTGAACAGGCAATGCCAATGAGGGATCACACTTTCCTTCAGCAACCAAGGGCCAAAACTCAGGAGAGCAGCCCTACAGCAAAAGTCACCTCTCAGGATTCTGGAATAAGTGATTGAGGCCCTTCTCTGACCTTGTAAGTGAATTTTTACCTTTCACAGTCATTTTGCCTTGGCAAAAGTCCTTCTGGAAGCACCAAAGAATGGAAATTCCTGCTATGGAGACACCTGTCCATCTCATTTAGGTATTAATATTGAAAGCTCCAGAAGGCAGGTACTCATGCAGTGTGGTTTTGCACCCAGAGTATAGTAGTGTTGTTTTCAATGACTCAGATGTTTTCCTTTTTTGCCTGATTTTTAACTACTTCTTTATTTTCCAGTTACTTATTGTGGTATTTCTGCCCAAATGCCCACAATGGATTTTGTTATGTGTGATCATCAGTACACTGATTTAATCAGTATTGACAGTTAGTTGTGTGGGGGTGCATACACTTGAACAGTGAGAGACTTTCCTGATGACAGAATCCTCTAAGTGGCATTTCTGAAATGGCAGTTCCTTACATTCAGCCTATATTTTGTTTTTTAAAAGGATCTGTACAATTTCACAGTACTCCTCAAAATCAGTTCAAGCAGTCTGATCATTGTAGAGTAAAAATTTCTATAGTTTCTCTTTGCCTGGAAATTCCCTAAGGGAACCATGCTGAGGTTTGCTGGGTGTTCAGTGTCCTTTGGATTCGCAGCATGTTGCACCCCACAGCTATGACCATCCCCAGCACGGATCCTGCCAGCACTACACACATGGCCCCCACACCCCCAGATGTGGGGATGGTGCTTGGGAGAGTGGAAGAAACCCAAACTTCTCACCATCTTCATCCACCTCATCTATCATCTCCTGCAGCTCCTCAGGGGTGGGGTTCTGTCCCAGCATCCTCATCACCTTCCCCAGCTCCTTGGTGCTGATGCATCCATCCTCTGCCCCCAGCACGAAGATGTCAAAGGCAGCCTTGAACTCTGGAGAGAGAGGGGAAAGGAGATGTGAGTGGGTCCTGCCCTGCACCTCGACCCTGCAGGCAGGGGGCTCATCCCAGGCACAGCCTCCCCTGACTGTGCACCCCAGCAGTGCCCAAGAAGGACACTGTCCTTTGTAGGACACCCAGGCATACCACAGAAACTGCCTTGCTAGAAATGCTGGTGAATCAAAATCCCTGGGTCATGCCCTGCCTCAGCCGATCTGGCCAAAGCATTTTCCAGAGTGTTACTGCTGAGGCAGGCAGGGCTGCTGGTTGGGGAGCTCAACTTTAGGCTGTGGTGTCAGGTTGAAGATGCACCTACCATTTTTTTGCTCTTCTGTCAGTTGCTCAACCTGTAAGGAAAACACAGACATCAAGTCATTTTAATTTTGTCATCATCACTAATTGCTAAAAGGACACGTTATTTGTTCAACAGCCTTTGCCAGGGCCAACCAAACCTCAAAAGAGGCAACCTTGTAGACCAGGGAATGTACAGCCAGGGGGGGTTTTGACACCGCAAGTTTTTGTGGTCTAAGAGATTCTTCCCCTTAAAAAAATTATTCACATCTCCTTTGAAGCAAACATAACTTCTCTGGAGTAGTAGATGCTAATACATGGCAGAAATAGGCTTTGTACAAGCAGGGAAAGCCCACTAGGAAGAGAATATGCCTCTGTCAGCCATTTGGGTATAATTTCTTGCTGCTGGCAGGTTTCACTGCAGGACGGCTGCACTGCTGAGGGCTGCTCACATGTGGGCCAATGCCAGATCAGAGATGAGACTTGTTTGAGAGTTCCCTGGGGAGGAAGAGGTGCACAAGACTATCCCTGGTAGTTGCTTTTCAGCCCTAGATTCAGGAAACACCTGCCCTATCCAGAGCTTAACTGCTCTGCTTCCGTCTGAGCCAGTGTTATTACAAAGGTGTCTGGCTCTGAAGGCAGCTGCTATTCCCTTTAGCCTGTTTTGGGAATCTCTCTGAAGAAATGGCCTGTGGAGCCAACAGGCATTAGCTGACATGGGCTGGCAGACTGTTCCCAAACTCTGCCCTAATTCAATTCCCACAGACCATCAGTGGTAGCTTATTAGATAGCATGAATTAATGAAAATAATCAATAAGGAGAGCAAAGGGGAATCAATCAGCTCTGTGCCATACTTTGCGTGTTTAAGCGCATTTCTTCCTTTGGCTTCATTCCAGGTACTGCTTAGCTGAACTTGCTGCCCTCACCACCACGTCCAACTGCCCCTTTGGTAGCATCCGTGAAAATATCAACTTTTCCTTCCTACGCTGGTCAACAGCCTCTCTAGATCCAATCAGGTAGGACCCCATGCCTGCCCTGTCTGACCTCACTAAAGCCTCCTTGCTGCCACCCCCGCGCAAGTGGCCGCCAACACCCATCCCTGCCATGTTTTGCTTGGGGCAGAACCCCACAACCCAGGGTTGTGGCACTGTCTTTGAGTGAAAGCTGATTCTTGTGCCCCAAAGGGCAGTGGTTTTGCAAAAGCCAGCGGGTTCTTCCTGCTTGCAGCAAGGAGAAGAGGAAGTACTTTTCCTTAGTGGGACAGAGCCTGTGGGAAGCAGGCAGAGCATTTTATCCCACTCCCCATGCTCCAGGAGCTGAGGACTTCTCAGAAAGCACTACAGACGGTGGCAGGATTTTTCTCCAGTGCTGGAGGAAGCCCAAGCCCAGTGTGTTTCTGGTGCAGCTGCAGGCAGGCAGGCAGCTGCTGGCCCTCTGTAGACCCTGTTTGGGCAGAGCAAGGGCAGCCACCACCACGGTGGCCACAGCCACGCCCTGCTCTGTAACGCGACACTCTTGGCACAGTCGCTATTTATAAGCCTGGGTGAGAGAGGTGCTGGAGATAAAGATGAGCTCCCCGATTGTTCCCAGGCTTTGGTATTTATCCTTGCAGCCCTTTATCTGGACACTTGTCCCTGGCACTGTTCTAGGCACTGCTTAACAGAGCCTAAAAATATTCCCAAAATAGCTCTGTGTTTGCACACCCTTATCTAGGCATGAGTGGGTAAGATGAAAATCCATTGGGTTCTCTGGCTGCATGTAGGGGATTTGGCATAAATGTAATATTAATATATACTATCAGCATTCAGAAAATATACAACTATTCACTTTTGAAGCCTCCTTGAGTACTGAAGTGATAGATGTGGTGTATATAAATTAAATGCATTGTTGCTACAGAGTGACATTTTTGTCACAGGGATGTCTCTTGAGCTGTTCATAGTTTACTCTGGACATGGGTACTGTTTGCTGCCTTATTCCTCTTTTCCCTCCACATCATTCCAGGAACAGATTTCTCTGACTGCAGTGTGGGAAGGCAAGCTCTAAGCTCACAGCACTGCAGCAGCCGTGGTAATGCCAAATCTGCTGTATTTTGCTTTTATCAGCTCTTCTCTCCATCCCACGGTTCCATTTGAAGGCAGACAGGGGAAACTGAAGTTCTTCAACATTTTTTTTCCACAGGTAAATGTTTTCTTATGGTCTAAATTGTGGGAAATAGATCCACAAAAGAGCTGTTTGTCTCAGCTGTGCCTGGCTTGGACTTGGTTCGCCACTGTAAAGGTGTTAGGAGTTAATGCCCAGGACTCAAACCCTACATTTACATAATTAATGGGCATGTAGTCCCTATACAATGAGGAAAGAGCCTGTGCCTTGAGTCACAGAGAATTAAAAACCTTAATTAGAAAGGCCTGGATTTTCTTTGATTTTACAGGTTCCATTTTTCTCCCTTTTGAAGGTGTTGGTTGGGGACTCACTCTTTCCTGAACTTTTTCACGCTATCAGGATCACTACAGGGGTTCCATTTCCCAAGGTTCAAGGCTGACCAAAGAACAGGGGATGCGTGAGCATTGAGGTGTTTTTTTCTTCAATTACCTACCAAGGACTACATTCCTTCCTGTTAAAAACCTTGGAATAAAAATAAGACTTGTAAGATGCATTTTTTTACGCTCTTGCTTAAAATCAAACTTGATCAGCTGTATATTTAAGGGGGGAAAAAAGCACCAAAAAGCTCTTACTGTAAATCCAGTTATGGATGCAATAGCAATCCACACAGTCCAGAATCTATTTTCATCCTTATTCCAGTTGCACATCTCTGTCTATGTTACAGAATAATGCAGTGTTCTTATTGCAGACCAAATAGTTTGGGTTTACACAGTGAGTGCAGCATGCAGCTGTGGAAGTTAAAATAGTCTAAGGATACTCCACGTTCCACAGAGCATAGCTCACATTCTGGATTCTGCACAGCACAGAGCAGGAGCAGCAAAGCGGAGGAGGAGGTTTGGAAATAGCTGAGAAAAAAACGAGAGTTTTTTAAAATCCCCCTGAAAAATATTCAGCTGAGGAGGGGGAGAACATAGCAATGGCAGAGTTGTAAAGCACCAGAAAGAAGAGAGTGAGTTTTAACCCATAGAAATAATGTTTATTTCCTGGGAAATCCTCCTCTGCTTTGTCTGGGCTAAAACCAAGAGTCATCTCTTATGCCATGCAGGTTTTATTGGGATTTATAAATCCCTATAAATGAATAAATCCTTCACCTAGGAGCCATCTCCCTGTTTTACAATGGGGAACCAGGGGGTCATTGTAAATAATTTAACAGCAGGTTGACAGTTTCACATTTGTAAGAGGAGTGTGAAACTTCCAGAGCCATGAGAGGGAACGGTCTCTATCCTGGAAGAGGATGTTGCCTAAAAGTTGCTGCCCTATAATTATTTCTCATTTCCATTTCTCCACTGAATTATTGCTATCGCAGCTTTGGGGAACCTACAACAAAAATCCCCAGAGCCCTTTCAGACCCCCCTCCCCAGCCCACAACCCCAAGGGGAGGCACTCACCGCTGCCTTGTAAATGTCATCCATGGCTGGAGCGGGTGGGCGAGGGGCCGGGGGCCGTCACGGTCACTCTGCCGGCGCTGCCCCGCGGGCACGGCTGATATAGGGGGGTGCCGGCCCCGGAGGCTGGGACCAGCCCACGGCAGCCCCGCATGCCCGGCCCCCCAGGAATGCCTCGCCTGCGTGCCTTGGGATGGGGACACCGCCGAGCCCGGCGCTGGCACGTCCGGGGCCAGCCCCAGCCCCGCTCCGCGGCAGCTGGGGGTTTCCTCGTGACTTTGTTTTCGGATCAAGCCACCACTTTTCAGCAAGACCTGCCGAAACTGCTGATATATTGCGGTTCTTGGCTGTCCTGACTGGACCCGTGCCATCATGTCACCTACACCTCCGGAGTGTTCCCCCTGGCAGCTGCGTTAGAATGACTATACTGTGCAAATAGAATTGGGTATTACAGGAAAGTAATATCCCAAATATCCCTGTCCAGCAGCAAATGTCCCCCGGGGCAGTGGGAACGGGGGGTGTCAGGGTCCCTCATCCCCTCTGCTGGGTGTCCCCAAATCCATGGGGGACTTGCAGCTGGGGCCAATGCCCTCGGGGGAGCCGATGCCACGTACGGGCTGGCACGGAGCATGGGGGAATGTGCGGTCCCAGTGCCACAAGGAGAAAGTGTGGAGGCAGATGGAGCTTCGCCCCAATCCTCTCCTTTCAGCTGGCGCTGCAAAATGGGGGGATCAGCTATCAAAATGGGGGTATCAACGCTGATTCCAGGGATAATTCTCGGTGCCTTAGGAAAGCATGATTCACTTCACCCAGCCGGCAAGCTGACCTGTCCCCACTGCAAATAGCCAAAATCCACACTCCTGGATTCACTGTGGATTTACCATGGATTTAGCCCGCCACGGTGGAGAGCAAAACACAGCAAAGGCCTCCAAGTGATGAGCAGTTTTCTTAGTGCAGTGAAAAGTGTTTTAATCCACACCAACCGAAGACAAACCTCTCTTTGTAATGATTCAGGACTCCCTCTTGTGTCCAGAGGGCTCTGACACCTCAGGGTGGCAAAGACCCTGCTTTATTTAAGAATTAGTTTGCAAAACTGGAAATGCCATTAATGCAACTGTTAGTTTTCATCTTTTCTAAAAATCCCCCCTTAAGAGGAATCATGCTGTAGTGCCTATGGAATGTCCAAGCCAAAGCAGCATTAAGCAGGGAGCCAGATGGTGTCAGCACAAAGTGGGGATGCAGGTGAGCACAGAGCCATCCCCACATCAAATCCTCATAGGTTTTAAGTCCTGAAACTCACTGCAGAGCCTGAGCTCTGGTCCTTTGGGCACCCACTGGTCTTGACTTGCCCAGGCTTCAGCCCAGCCCTGCCTCTGCTCAGCATAGGGGTAGCAGATGGAATAAAAAGGAAAATTGTTACATTTAAGGAATTGGTTTTTGAAACAGTTAGTCTTCCTAATTTGAATGTATTTGTATTTAATATTTTGGTTGCCTTTAACACACTAAGGTCAAAAGAAAGGCGGAGGGAAGTAGCTACTTTTGTCGAAGGGCACTGGAGCCTGTTCTTAGGTGAAGGCACAGGCTGGGATGGGAGACCTGCTGTCCCCCAGAACCAAACCATCAGCCAAAACTTCCTGGGCAACCCCACAGAGACCTTCCCAATGAAGTGCTGTCCCGAGGCAATCCCCAGCCTCTGGCTGCTTCTCCCCCCTTGGGATTCACTGCAGAGACAGTGGGGTGGCAGGTGCCAGCCCTGGGCACTACCAGGCACCAGGGCAGGGGCTGAGGAAACATGCCTGACCCTGTCCCTCCATCCTGGGAAGTGATGCCTCTGAGTCACCCCCCTGAAAACAGCCCCTGGGATGTGTTAGAATGTATTTAGGATAAGCGTAGCGCAGGAGTGGGGGCTCTAACATTGCCTGTGAAAGGTCTGCTGGAGAGAGCTGGGACGAAATTCGGGTTGGGATGTGGAGGAAGAGTCTCAGTGCGCTTAGAGTGGGGAAATCTGGGCCACTGCCACCCTACACACTGGCATGGGAAAGCTGCACTTCTGCGAACACCTGATGCAAGCAGAGACTTATGGAACAGAGCTGAGCCCAGAGGGAAGGATGAAATCCCATCTGGCAGCGGGAGGTGATGTTCCTCCCGGGAAGGAGGCGCAGGCGAGTGGCGCCATGCCAACCCCTGCCTCCTCACTGGCTGCCTGGAGAGCAAGCTTCCAGCACCCCTCCTGAGCTGTTTGCTTACAAAAGAGTTGGGAATTGGGGTTTCATAGGGAAACAAGAACCTCTGCCATGAAAATACTGTAGGGATGGGGTGTTCTGAGGGAAAACCATCCTCTCCTGCTGCTTCCTTTGCCTCCTCACGTGAGCCCCATGGCAGAGAGGGAGTGTGGCTATCTATAGCCTGAGGAGGGCTGCCAGCATAAGTGCCCTTAATCTGGGCATGGCTGGCTCGGTGGCGCACCGTCTGTCACTGGGGTCAGGTACAGCCTGTTAGCTCCGGCTCCAGCTGCATCCTGACATGCTGTCAGTCACTCCAAGCTATCCAAGACAACTGGGAAGCTTTACTGAGCTTTTTTTCTCCAAAACCTCATTTCAGGTTTCCATTTCCAAGCAGCTGTAACCCACAGCAAAACTAGCAGAGGCATCCTTGAAGTCAAATATAAGGAAGTAAAAGGCAGAAGCCCAACTAAGATGCAATTTTATTTGAGATCAGGGGTGTTTGCAGGGCTACTTGGGCTGTGTCATGGCTCCAAATTGCAGCAAAATGCTCCAGCATCCACCTTCCCTGCCCTGGGCACTTGGCCCTGAGAAAGTTTAGACCCAGCAACAGCAGAATTCTTTAACTTACTGCTTCTTAAACCCTACTCAGAATGTTTTAGCTGAAGGAGCCCCCATTTTCCCCCTTCCCCAGCCACATTGCTCTTCTCTGTGAGTCAGGACAGGGCTGCCACGCCGTGAGCCACTGCTGCGCCTGCAGGCAGGAACTGCTTTAGGAGGAGACAGGCACTGATCAAACCCGACAGCCGCGGCACGGCTGCAAATTGTTATTTAATTAAGGAGATAGGACATTCAGAGGAAGCTTAATTAAAGTTGCTCTCCAAACCCACTTATTATCTCATGAAGAGGCTGAGCTCAGCAGCAGTTCCTGATGCTGGGACAGCACTGGAAAATCGCTGTTGGGCTGCCTGAACTCTCTGTGTTTTGTCCTTGTACACATCATCCTTCGGCTACATTCTCACCAAGGGAAAACATTTTTCAGTGAAAAAAAAAACCAAAATGGGTTTTTCCAGTTCTGTTTGCAGAGGTGTGTTTGCTCATCTGCCACCGCAGTCCTGGTGGCATCTGTGAGACCCCAGCGTTGCACCTGCAGCACCACATGTCCAGCTAGGGCATTTGCACTTGTGTTATAATTAATGACACCATACTGAGCTAATTGCATCCTCTCTTAGATAGCATAAGGAAGGGCAGAACTGGCCCATCAGCCCAGTTCCTCAGCTCTGTTTTTGGGGTGGCACCAGGCAGCTCAGTCACAGAACCGCTGCGGTGACACCTCAGACCGGCGTGTCAGTGCCCAAGTCTCCAGCAGCCCTTGGTGGCCACTGATGTGCACCACCGGCTGCCAGCAGCTGGGGCAGTGTCACAGCCACAGCGCCGGGAGGGGGCTCAGCCCTCGGCAGCTCCCCACTGCAGGGATTACATCCTACTGGATTGCACTGGATTGGGCCGGGTTGGATTCATTGGATTGTACTGGATTGCATTGGATTCTATTCCATCGGATTCCACCGGATTCCACTGGACTGGATTCTATGCTATTGAACTCCATAGGATTGCACTGCAGCGCGAGCGCGCATGCGTGTCCAGATNTGAGGGCCGGGCGGGCGGCGGGTGCGGGCGGAGGCGGCCGCGGGGGAGCCGTGACGGCCTGAGCGGCTGCGCCCCGGCCCTTCTCCCGGCGACATGGAGGCGGCGGCGGGAGGCGAGGACGGCGAGGAGCCCCCGCGGGAGGCCCGAGTCCTGGGCTCCGAGCTGGTGGAGACATACACGGTGCGGAGCGGGGAGGCCGTGCGGGACGTGCGGGCAGCGGGGATGGGGGCAGCGGGCCCGCCGCCTCAGCGGTGCCGGGGAAGAGGGTGAAGCCGGGCTTGATGCCGGGTTGCCTCCGGCAGCAGTGCCCGGCCGGAGCTGTGCCCGCGCTGAGGACGGTGCGAGACATTTGGCACAAGTTTCCGAGGGGCTTCGGGGGAAGGAGCCGCGTCGGAGCGGGGCTCAGCCGGGAAAAGCGGCCCCGAGCTCCGCGTAGCCTTGGTCCTTTGGGAGAGGCGGAGGCTCCGTGAGCAAATGTCACGTTCTTGCCCGTATACATCTATGTGTATGTGCGTAGGTTTATGGAAGATTGCTATCGAGTAAACGTAGCTTTCAAAGCTGGACTAAACAAAGCAGGAAATCTTTCCTTCGCGTGGAAGTATCATTAAAAACCCCCTCTGATCTTATTTCCAGAGGAAATCGGATGCTTTAGGATAGACAGGTTTTTTTTCTTACCCCATCAAAAAAAAAAAAAAATTGCCAGCAGCGTTTTTATTTGGGGAAAGAATGAAGTTTTCGATATATAACTTGTTTTTTATCTGTTCACATTTTACCAAGAGTTAATCGGTCTGTTTTTCAGGAAGAAGCTCGTCCTAAAACAAGTCTCAGTATAATTGCAGATAGAAAATGTCTCGAGCACACCGCCATTTAGTTATATAACTAAAAAATGTTTTCTCCTTCTGCCTTATTTTAGTGTGATTTGAAAGACCTTTTTTCGGTAGAATGCACATGGATGACATCAGGCTTCCTGCTGTGGGAAAGAAAAGGGGAAGGGGAGCAATGGTTTAGAAAGACAGTGTTTGGAAAGTTACGCGATGGATACAAATACTTCATGCTCTTGCGCTCTGTAAAGGTATCCAGGGAAGGCAGAGCAACAGGAGAGTGGTTTCTGAGTTGTTAATAGGACAGAGCTTTACTCAGCTGTGGCACATGAAGAGCCTAACTCCTTCCCAGGTGATGACCCTTGAATTGCAATTGTGGGAATAACTTTCAGGTGGTGAGTTGCCATATTTACAGGGAAAAACGTATGGAGCATTAGGTGCAGGAGTTGGCTGCAATCTTGAAATGAATTTTTGAGAAGTGCCTGAGCTCATTCTCTTAGTTGCATGATGTGTATTCTCAGAAATGATACCACTGCTGTTGAGGTGTTACTGGGGGTGTGTTAGGATGTGGTTCATCCGTCGATCAGCCGAGAGGCACAGTGAGACCTGTGGCTTGGGGACTGAAAACTTGCATGTCAGGTGTGAACCAAGACTCAGCAGTGCTGGTGTTGAGGGTTTCCATCAGTATTATGCAATGCCAGTGAATGAGAAAATCAAGTGCAAGTTGACAAAATGCCAGTGTCATCTGCCCCCTTATCCGTCTGGAAGTTATAGCGCAGGAGGCTGAAACAGGAGCTCCTTTGCTGCTTCAGCCTGCAAACAAGTGCTGTGGTAGGGCCACCCTTTGGTAATACCATTAATGTTCTAGATTGAGCTGGAATTCAGGTGTGTAACTCTGCAGGTAGTGTTCATCTGGTCAGCTGATAGTTGAGGATAACATTTTAAGCTGCTGCAGCTAAGATCAAGGAAGCTTAATTTTTCAAGACCAGATTTCTTTCTTTAGTGGTTATGGAAATGCCATCCTGCTTTAATGCCATTTTCCTTGGGAGCTTTAAAAGTACAGTGTATGAAAGACAAGATTTACCAGTATTTGGTCCTACTTTGATTCTCTTGCTGCATTTTTGAAGGCATGTTGGCACTAATCTTGCCTGTGTGTAAACCTCCTGAAGCTGTTAGCAGGACTCCAAGGCTGCTGTCAGCTTTTATGAGATAGGCCCAAGCCATTAGAAATGTGGGAATAGATCTTTAAACGAAAGCAGAAGTTTTACAAAATTCATCACAGGGTGAAAAGTTTTTGAAAAAAAAAATAGCATGTGTTTAGTCTTCATAATTAGTTGAGTGGTGCTTAAGGACATGAGAAAGACCTGCACCAGGACAGAAATTGTTAAATGGTGTAAAAGTCAGTCAAATATGGTAAAGGTAAGAAAGGAAATGTAGCTGTAGCAAACTGCATCTTCATCCATTACCAAGTGGTCAGGTGGCAGTGATCCTATTTACATCCTTGTTTTTAAGAGCCGTTTTTCTTATGGCGTATGAGCTTCCTGCTGTACTCTGTATTTCAGAGCTGAGTCTCAATAGAAGGGGACTGTAATGACATCCATTTGACAGTTGTGATATTAGATCCTATAGAATGTATCAGGGAACCCACAGTTCTGTGTAATGTTTGAAGGTACTTTCAAAAACATGATTCTTTAGGAATGAGTTTTTAGCGTGAAAGGCAAGGGACAGATAAATCCAGCAGGAAAAAATCCTGCACTGGTTGATGTATTTTCTGTTGGCTTGGTAAAGTGTGATTATTTCTCCAGGGTGTTTCTCCTGGGTGTGCTGGTCCAGCTGATGCTGACTGAAGACTGGTTTTGAGTAGAAGGCCTCAAGGCTGTCAGTGCTTCGTTTGTTTCCTGCTATGCATTTGTTTGGCCTAAAATTGCCTTCTTGCTTTTCCTGTTTTTCTTACAGCTGTTTTTAACATAAAGACTACCTTTGATATTTAAGGAAAATATTGTTGCTTCCTTGAATGGGTGTAAACTGACTACTTGATGAGGCAGGGAGGAGGACATGTGGCTGCATCACTGTTCTGGAATTTGGGACCTACTGGCTGTAGTCACACCTGTGTCCCTGGCTTCCTGCGGAGAGCTCTGTCATTTAAGTGTTGAGTTGTTGTTTGGGTTTTTTTACAGTACTGAAGCATGTGCAGTGGGATGAGACACACTGTAGGAATGCAGGTTCTCCATGTAAAGCGAGGTGGGCAGGTTTTTGTACTGTGTATAGGAAATGAACAAAAAGCAGGCTGGAATCGCTGCTGTTCATTTAACAGCTGGTTTAAAAATATTTAGTAGGTCTTTCATCCCTCAGTATTTAGGAAGATGAAGGGATGCTCTTTGGTGGTGTGGGCTCTTGACTGCAAAGAACTTGTAGTGGCTTGCTAGAAAATAAAGAAAACATACAGTTCTCCAAATATGCCAAACACTTTACAAAATAGAACATAACCAAAAAGAACTGATTTATAGAAAGATGGACAAAACTTTTTATACAGAAGAGTTTGGTAGAGACAGGTGGAGGAGGAAATCCTGTGAACATAAAGGGTTTTGTGTTTTAGCTCAATAGAAGTGCAGTTTGTGGTGTAAGGATGGGTGGGGATTTCACGTAGTTATTTATGTCTGCAGGAAAGTGCAGTGTGAGGATGTCATCATCTATCCATGTATTTCTTTAGCACTTGGTGTGACAGGCAGCCCTTGGGGAACCTTAAGCTGTCAGCCTTGCTGTATTAGTGCACTTGATATTTGTTGATGATGAACTTAAGCTTCTAAACCAGTGAGATATGTAAGGGGTTTTTTTGCTTTAAAATGATTTGTTTCTATATTAAGACAAGTCTTAATATGCACATCAGCATATTGCATTTATATATTTATTCTTCAAGGTAATGGCAGCTTGTGGATTGATGTGAAATCAATTGCTGTCCCTGCATACTGATGCTGTGGGGGGGTGAATATGTACTGGCTGCCTTCTAGATGGGGAATGCTATAGCTTTTCAAAGACTTAACTTAAGGAATTGTATCAGTGCATGCAAACACTCACTTTAACAGGTACTTACCCAACCAGACTGTCCATTTCACTAAGTTCTGTGTTTCTAGAAGTGGTCAGTACTTGCCATTTCAGCAAAAGGATATTAAACCTTTATTACAAATTTACTTTGTGTTTTATACAGAGAGGAGGGGTTCCCTTGCTCACCTGGTGAGTTGTCAGTTGATACATGTGAAGTTACTGAGTTTCCAGTGTCTAATGCGAGGTTTCATGCCTCGTGTACTCATTGTGCATTGCATTTAGATATGCTGCTTGCTCTGCCATAGTTTAGCGCAGTCAGCTTTTCAAAATAACTGGTATTTTTATTATGGCTTATAAATGTAGTACTACTTTACTTCTAAGTTTAGTTTCTTTGAGTCTCTCCTTGCTTTCCTCAGGGTTATGAGGTGCTTTTGAATGCTGGTATTATTCCTGTTAAAGTGAGTG
>WAAG01075468.1:7863-24239 GCA_013390105.1 Tichodroma muraria | reverse complement strand
GCTGGATATACTTTAAAAATGAGTGAAAGCCTCATGCTAAAAACAAATCTCAGCTGATGTGCAAGTATACATGAAAAGATGCACTTGTTTTTTTGACCTTATTCCAGCTGTTAATACTTTGGTAAACAGATTAGCGGTATTACATTTTAAAAAAGGAAAATAGTATTTCAAGATCCACTGAAAAACAAACTAAGAAAAGTCTGAAAGATCAGAGAACAATCTTCTACTAAAAATGTTGAATGCAGAAAAAACATAGACTAATGAAGCAAGAAGAAAATGAAAGAGTGGTGTTGTGATCTTTGCTGTTGAGAAAAATGAAGAAACTAGACAATAGAGAAAGATCAGGGTTTCTTTAATTTCATTTTATTGTGGCTGCTACTGAAATACCAATATGAAGATTGAAAAAGTACTTCCTATATAAGATTCCTAAAATGTAGCCTAGAGTTTGATATTGAGCAGATATCGAATATGTGTGATGTTAGTCTTTCCTCAAAGATTTCTCCGTTTCTACTGCTAGAGAAGGAAAATATATCTGTACTTATCTCTATATCATTTATTAGCATTTAGAATCAAATACTGTTATTTCATCCCCATTAGCCTGAAGCAATGGATGGAAACATCTCAGAAAGGTGCAGATAATTGCAATTACTCCAAACCAAAGGTTTTAGTTTTTAGAATTCTTTGAATTTTTTCTTGTCTCCTAAATTCTGATCTGCAGAAACCTACAACTTTTTCCAACTTCTGTTTGCTATTTGCACAAAGCCATTAGAGGAACATTTCAGAGAACAAAAGCTGAAGTGTCAAAACAGTACAAGTGAAGAAGAATGCTCCAAAGAAATTTCTGACCCTGCCATTAATTTCTTCTGTTAAAGCAGCCATAATCCCTAGTCATTCCTTTTACAGATTCTGCTGCTTACTCTGCAGAAATTGCACAATAAAATACCATATCTCATCCTCTGTCCCCTCCTAAAGGATTTTTGGAGTATAATTGTTAACACATTTTTCAAAAAGTAAACTAGGGCCCTTTGGGCATGTGGTGTTGTTGACAAATTTTTTCATGAGCTTATTTAAAAACTAAAACTAATGAACAAACTTTAATAGGAATATATTACACTACTGCCCTGAACAATTTAATAGTAAGATCTAAGATTGGATGTGTCTTTGTGAAGGGTGAAATTCTATGTTCTTTGCTACCTTTGAAACACACTAAGATTAATTATCTAAATGTCCTTCATTTATAGATCTAGCAGAATACAGAGAGAGCACCCTGCCAGTCTTGACTAAGGCACATCAAATATTATGATGATAAACATTTATATTCAGCTGTTGCTTCTAATTCATATAAAGTGAATTGGAAACAACTGCATTCCTGATCATTACAGAACATTAAAATGAAATTCAAAATAACACGTTTTATCTTTTTCTGGGTGACACATTTATTAGTTAACCCTTGTAACTTCTTGAAAATTCAAGGTTCATAAACCAAGCCCATCTTGCTCCCTGGCCAGAAGTGAGTCTGTTGCCACCACAGAGTACTGCCATTCCAGTTGTATTTCTGGGCCCTTGGCACCTGGCAGTAATGTCAGTCGTTAACCTATCCCTAGGTTTTGTGCAGCAGGACCATGCATTGCAATAGGATACACAAGCAGCAGGATCATACAGCGGGCCACTCTGCGGCTTCACGTCCCTGGATGCTTGGCTGAATCCCCACCAGCATGCATCCCTTTACCCATGACAGAAAATTAACTTCTGGTTAACCAATTCAAGAATGGCACAGCCTTCAGCTGCACAGGGATCTCCTGCTTGCATTTGCATAATACACCAACCAGCCAACAAAAGCAGCATGGGGGCTGGGGGTTCTGGAGGGCCAACTTGAGCACAGAGAGGTAAGTGTGCTTCCTGGAAGGCAATGAATCAATCAGGAGAACAGTTGGCCAATTAAGATGTGCATAACTTCTTGCCAGATGTTACCTTTGTGCTGATGGCTGACTGCATCTTAGAGATGCACATTGTTTCTCAGCCCCTCGGGTTACGTTCTTATCGTTAAATAAACAGAGCCAGGAACCTCTCTGTGGCAGTGAGGCTGAGAGGTGCAGGCAGCTATGTAGTCTGCTGCCACTTCTCAGCCTTGTATGATGACCTCGCTGCCCTAAGACACACACAGTATTTTAGGGGGCAGAGGGGTTAACATCTGAATGACTGAATTAATGTAAACGTCGTGCTTCAACCTATGAAGACGAAACATAGACTATGCATTGCATGCCCTGGGACATGGCAAGGTCTCTTGGGGTAGTGGTGGAGTACTGTATGGTGTTGAGGGAACTAAAACTGATGCTGTATTGTTCACATTCTCTGCTTCAAGCAGAGCCTGATGCATGTTGTTCCTCACATTGTGTTAGGCTTTCTCTCAGAAAGTGCTGACTAGCACAAGACAAAACAGCACTGTGTGGTACCATAAATATGCAGCATGGAGTGCTAGGGAGCAGGTCAAGCTGGATCTCTAATCCTCTTTTATTTTGCAGACTAAGTATAGCCTTCACAGCCAAGAATATACTGAGATTCCTTTTTGAATTGTCTTGGAAGAGCTAGATAAACACATGCTCTTCATAAACAATGAGCATTGAATTCATAAATAATAAGACTTAATGGGCAGGAAGGGATTAGGAAGGAATCGTGAAGGCTGAAAGGGGGTCCAGCTTCAACAAGAAGGGGAAAAGTATGTGCTACAAGGTCTTACAGTGGGTCAGGTTAGGACCTATGCTGTGATAGAAAAAGGGATATCTTGGGAGTCATAAACTGAAGTCTTTAAGTGATCAGCTAACTTGGATTTGACATCCTTTGTCTAACCAAACACCCTTTTTTTTTTTTCTAGAACCAGCAATTAGATTTCATAAATCTTATGAAAATTCTTCATCCTAGTCATCCCCTTCCTGACTTTGAGTCTAGCTCTAATGTACATCTTTAGGCTAAACAGTTGTTTTCCTTCTTGCTTACCTCAGAGGTAAACATAAAGTGACAGAATGTCCTTCTTGCTTACTAAACACAAGGAGTTTTGAGGTTTACAAAGTCTCAGATTCCAATACCCACCACATCTACACATCCGCTTCTTGGTATGGTCATTTATTGCATGTGATCCTCGGTTGTATTCTCACAGAGACCTCTAAAGAGTTACTTAATTCCCTAATCTGAGAACATAGCACTCAGGCAGTCCTGTCTTTTCCCACCCTCATTATCTGCCTGTCTTCAGAAAGGATGGGTATTCTATTGCAAATATTACAGGGAAGGCAGAAATTAAAATGGTGTTCATAGAACATAGTTTACAATTAGTTAGATACTTAGCTTCAGTCTGTCATAATATGTATTATATTAACTAGTCATCAATATAATTGCAATAAAATATTTGCCAGAACCCTTTGTCCTCAGAAGGACTTAGGCATTTAGCCACATTTCTGCAGGAAGCACAATGTGAGCAGAAGGAAAAAGCTAAATGAAGTCATAGACTGTCAGTAATTAAATCCCTCACTAGCTACTCTAAGTCATTCATACAAAACGATTACATTATAAGAAACACTACAGGTGTGATGTAGGTTAGGAGCTAATATAAAGGAGAAGTTTAAATAGTACTTCAGAAACATTGTTCCATTGTACATCCTTCTTAAAGTTCTGAAAAGAAGAAAGATGAAGAAAATTAAGAACAAGAACCAGCAGAACAAGAAATAAGAAAGCATGTGTCTGAGAAGGCAGAAATTAGAATTCTTTACCTTGCAGGTGTATTTTGATCTACAATATTCCCACCTTAATATTTCCCAAAAAACCCAAACTAAATATGAAAAAAATACTATTGGAAAAACTCCCAACTACATTAATTGTGTTATTTTTTTTAAGAGTTTGAGCAAACAAACAAACAAACAAAACTTTTCTTCACTAGTGTTGTTCTACCTGCTCTTCTGTACAGTACTTTCCAGCCTTCAAATTTAGAGAGCTCAGTCAAGTAAGCAAATAGTTTGCTATAGCATTTGCAATTTGAATTTCAAAGTGTATTCTGCTTCTCTTCTAGTGTCTGCTTGTCATGTTGGGTTTGCATGGCCACGTTTTGGTCGCAAGTTTTGGTGGGGGTGGCTTCTCTGTGAAGCTTCCCCACATTCAGCAGAATGCCCAGAGAAGAGAGGAGTGAGAGCATGTGTGAGGAACAGCTCTGCATACACCAGGGCCAGTGCAGAAAGAGGGGGAGAAAGTGCTCCAGAAGGTGGAGCTGAGGTTCCCCTGCAGCCCGTGGTGCAGACCACGGTGAGGCAGCTGTGCCCCTGCAGCCCATGGATATCCAGGGGGATGCAGAGATCCACCTGCAGCCCATGGAGGAGCCCACACCAGAGCAGGCGGATGCCTGAGAGGAAGCTGTGAACCTGTGGGAGGCCCATGCTGGAGTGGGCTCCTGGCAGGGATCTGTAGACCTGCGGAGAGAGGAGCCCATGCTGGAGCAGATTTCCTGGTCGGACTTGTGATCCTGTGGGGGTCCCACACTGGAGAAGCCTGTGGGCTTCTCTGAATGATTGCATCCCATGGAAAAAGTGACCCATGTTGGAGCAGTTTGTGGAAAACTGTTGCCCTTGGGATGAACTCATGCTGGAGAAGTTCATGAGGTACTTTCTCCCATGTGAATGGCCCCACACTGGAGCCGGGAAGGATTCATCTCCCTGAGCAGTGCCAAATTGACCGCAACCCCCATTCCCTGTCTGTGCTACTGGTGCATGAGGAGGAGGAGCTGGGAAAGAGGGAGGCATGGGGGGAAATTGGTTTTGCTTCTCATTATCCTGCTCCATTCAAATGGACATGGACCAACAAGATGGCTAATAATGATATACTGTGCTGGTAACTAGCACTGAGTCAACTGCAGCAGTGAAGGTTTGAACAGTGCTCTATTTTTAGCCAAGGAGAGACTAATTTGTGCATTTCACTGTTTTCTCTTTATTTGGTCTTCTCATTGCTCAAAAAGTTATTTAACAGTTCTCCATGTTTTTACTTCTTAGCTTATACTCAAGTTGAATTCTGTTGTTCCCATGTGTATATCATATTATCCTCACTTTTCCTCCTCAACAACATGCAGAGTTTGGCAGCCATCAATTAGATTGTAGTGCCACTGTAAATTATTTATTATATTTCATAATGACAAAGCAGCACTTGATCTTATGGTAAGATAAGGTCTCTGGTACAGTCCCTGATAAAAACTTCAATCACAGGACTATATTCTGCTTGTCACTGAAAAAATTTAATGCAAAAGCTAAATGTCTTAATTATCTGATACATTAAGAAGTTTCTAGTTACTTCACCCATTTCTTAAGATAAAAAAAAGTACTAGTTGTTGACATTCCTGTTTCTTGGATATAGCAATAGTAAGATTCACTTGTTCATTTTTCAACTTCAGGCTATCCATGCTATGTGGTTCTCCCTGTTCCCCTCATCAGAAGGACCCATAGAAACACAACGCATTTTCCTTCCCTTCCTCATGCAGCCATTTACAGCACAGTGAAATTCAGAACCCTCATACAGGTGATGTACATGTGAGTCTTGGCCTGCTGCTGCATGGGGAAATGGCCAGGACATGCACCCACATATCAGAGCTGTGTGTGTCCTTGCTCTAGAGACAGACAAAGCCTGAAACAAGCACAGCTCAATCTTCTATTTTACAGCCTGCTTTGAGGGGCAAAGACTCACAGAGTGGCGTCAAAGACAACAGCCATATTTTCAATTTATGAGAAAAGATCCCAAAAGCAACTTTAGTAGAATTAACAGCAGTTTAAGTCAAATTTGCTCAGCCTCTGCAATGGCCTCTAGGATTTGTCATTTTCATACTGCAGCAAAGAAACTGAAAGTCCTAGGAGGCCAGGCTCTAGCCCAGATAGTTCCATGCCTCATCCCCGAGCACCACAACAGGGAGCCTATTAACACTGACAAGGCTGACTGCCCTGAAATTGCAGACTTTTAAAATACTGACATTCTTGGCCCCAGTGGCACAAGGGCTCAAGACCTGTGCCCCAGTTTTTGGGCAACACCTCAGGACCTCTGGGTGTGAAGCACCTGGCTCTGCTGTCAGCCACCAGAGCTCCTGCCGCAGAGCTGAGACCACAGCCTCTATTTTGGGGGACCACACAGGCACAGTCATGCTGTCGAGACCCATGGCAGTCTGTCTGGAGGAAGTGTGCTTGGAGACACAGATGCCAAACTGGCAAGACCCGAGGCATCTCTTTCCAAGTCTGAGCAGGGCAGCACTGAAAACCCAGTTTCTGTCGTTGGGAAATTAATTCAACACAAAATGTTAAATAGTCACCTTGTTTTTTGTTTCATTAATGTCGTTGACAGATTTTCATTTATTTGCTGTTATTACTTGGTGTGTTTCTTAAAGTCATCTTTTTTTCTCATCAAAAAGGCTTTATATATGCACCAATATCAGCCTTTAATAGACAGGTATTATATTTACAAAACAAATATTTTGAATAGAAGGCATTAAAGCAAATAGATCCAAAAAACCATGATTGAACACTGCCTCCAAAGATGTATGTATTTCATGGACTTCATCTTAAAATTGGTGTTACGTTCTTTTTTCTTAGCAAGGAGTGTGACTGTATAGTGAGCTTTTCCTAACTCATAGAAAATTCTCCAGAACTGATGCAAATTCAAATGCATATGAAAATAAAGAGGTCTTCTCTAGCATGTTAGCTTCAGACTGATTTTCACTATGTTTATCAAGAACTTTGGGTATTATAATCCTTTATAATGTGATTTCTATAAATCCTTTCAAACAACAGTTTTCCTAGGTAAAAGCTGATGGCAGTAATAAACAAGACAGAGAACACATCTTTGGTTAAACTATTTTAATGAGGCGACACTTAAACCATTAATGACCTGAGTCAGTGACTTTAGTTACCATGAGTTAGTTGGCAGGTTCCACCTACCTTGATTTCCAAGATTCTTAACAGCCACAATTACACAAATAGTTTCAGTATTATGTTCCTGATTACCAGATAAATGAAAGATGCAAAAAGGAATCTAGTTAATGCCTTTATAATCACACACAATTACCTTAAAAGGATAATAAAAAGGAAAGAAAAATGTTCAGAAGTTAGGAAATGCCAGACTTACAGTTGTTTTTGCAGTGCTAATTTAGGACCCTATGCATTATGACACAGCCTTATTTATATGGTTCATAGTCCTTTTTGTATCTCATTCAAAGCAATGAGTGCACTCACATTGTGAACAGATCAACATGTGGAGTGAAACAAGGTATTTCTGGGGGAGACTATACCCTATTTCTGCAGAGTGCCACAGTATTCCATGTGAGACAGAGCTAAAAAGGGTGAAACACTACCTCAAAGATTTTCATAGATGTTGAGAACACATGACAGCTGATATTTAGGCATCTTTAGTTCCTTCTCAACCTCTGAAAGCAGAGTGGCCCTAATAACTTTCCATCTTCTTCCATGTTCTTCCATTTCTCCATAGACTGACTCAGACTTAATGAAGAACTTCAGCTTCTCCCCGAACTACTCCTGTGCCACAGCTCTTGGCATGCTATACTTCACCTTTTCTAAAAGTATATATACCATATATATTTATATATAACCATATATATATATGTATATATATAACCAATATATAACCATATATAACTTCACCTTTTCTAAAATTCTACTCTGGTCGATCTACGTGAAACTAAAATACAGTCATGTGTAGTATTAAACACCAGTTAAGGCCAGAAGGCCCCTGATGGGATCCAGAGGACAGAAATTCATGGTCAAGTGCTGTGCAGGGTAGGCAAACCAGTGGAACTGACGAAGTCATCTTGGCATTGTAGAAACAAAAAAAATAGTACCATTTTGGCTTGAGCCAAAGAAGGTCTTCATGGTCTTATTTTTTTAGCCTTTTTTAATGTATCAAGTGCCTTAAAAGTAATGCTGTCAATCTTTGTTGCAGCTAATGCTGAAAAATGGAAAGCATAAGCGTCAGAAGCTGAATTTTCTAGGTTTGGTGATTTTTTCTATGTCTGTTTTTCTTCTACCTTTCAGGACACAGGTTCAGCTTCTAACAGCAGAAGTAACAATCATTATAGTTCATCTTAATCCATTTTCTCTTCCTGCAAAAAGGAAAAGAAAGCAAAGACTTGCACACATCATATGCATCTTGCTTTCTTTTGGCAGAAAATTTGGGCACACAAGGAAGGAAAGAAAGCTTGCACTGCAAAAACTTCCAAATTTGAAAGATCAGGAGAGCAGGACGGGAGAACCCAGAACATGTCACTTAATGTCAGCACAGACAGAAAAAACATATCCTAGATAAAAAAAATGTTATTTCTTTTTCAAATTAAAGACTAGGTTGATTAGCACAC
Organism: Tichodroma muraria; assembly: GCA_013390105.1. NCBI lineage: Eukaryota > Metazoa > Chordata > Aves > Passeriformes > Sittidae > Tichodroma > Tichodroma muraria. Next base: position 15,859 of record WAAG01075468.1, on the reverse strand, counting down.
CAACTGTTTTGCACTCCTCTAATACAAAGTGCTTATTTGGATGCTTTATACTGTTCCAGAATTTGGAAAAGCAATAAAGAGTATATATAAATGAATTTGGCTTTACAAGTTGTTTTTTCTAAAAAACCACAACACTTAAAACCATACTATGATAACTTTTCTTTAACATACCTTTAAGTATTTCATTTAAAAGTTTAAAGGCTCCTTATCCCTGACCCTTTCTGAGGTCAATCATATATACTACATAGAAAAACACATTGCTATTTCTTTTTCTATTACCTGAAGCATTTATATAACATAAATCCACCAGAAGTCCAAATCAAGAAGAAAATTGCCTGTTTGGTGCCATAACTATGTCACATAAGGCAACCACTTCTAAATAAATATAAAAGCCTTATCTTGAATGGAGGCTAGGCAACAGGAAAATAAAATTTAACTGCAAAGTCATCTTGCTATAGATAACACAGAAATACAGAAATTTACATACTGAAAACCCTTATAGGTGCAAAACTTTGAACTTGGTCAATAGTCTAGGAAAGCCAGGTTTTGGCAACTACACAATACCTAAGGGGCTGATAAGAAAAAAATTGTATGCCATTGGACATAACAAGATTTATAATACGGAATTCACTGAAATACACTCAATGGGAATGTAGAATAAATGTTTAATTGTATCATACAATCTGATAAATATTTATTGTATAGTTCAAAAATGTATCTTAATAAGAGTTTAAGACTCTCCTAATTCACATTCCCCAGCAGAGTAAGCGTGTTTGTTACCAGTGGCTTTTCACTGCAGGGCATAGCTTTTTAGGTAAAAAATCAAACCAAAAAAAACCAAACCCAAAACACAACAACAAGAAAACCCCACCAATAACAACACCACAGAAAAAAAAACCCCACAACCGAAAAAAACAAGCCACCTAACAATACCTTTTCTCCCCAAAACTGAAAAGAGCTTCACAGGCATTAAAATAGCTAAAATAATAAAATCAAAGGTAGAATCATACAGTGATTTTTATTTTGCTAAATGGAAGACTGTAAATACAATAACTGATAGTCAATATCTGTTTATAGTACTAGTACATCTACTAATCTGATTATCATGCTGCCTGTAGGAAATGAAACAATTGTATTTGCATGCCTACAACTCGAGTCTATTCTGTTTCCTGTGGATCATCTATGTATACCTAGACAGGTGTGCTGCCTTCAGGCCATTTTTGCTACAAAACATCTGAAATCACAACTGTGAATCAGTTCCGCAGATGAGAATTTTCTCAACAGAGTATTTACACTTGAATTTGAAAAGTACTGTGCAGCTTTAAGGAAGCATAAAATATTTACTGAACAACCATGGCCAGTGGCTTTAGAGTTGGCTTCCTTACTAGGATCAATATTAATAATCCAGTCTTTCAGAAAGGCTTATTTTTACCAGGAAATAATTTGGGCTACTATTACCTAGATGCTTAAATATAAAGGTTTGGGAAACTTGCCGGAGTTCAAAAGCTTTGCCCAACACCTAAATTAAATAGCATTATGCTATAAACATGTAAGAACAGGAACTCCAACTTCTCAAAAGACAAACTGCACCACTAAGCCAATGCCTGTGGCTGCACTTACTCAGAGCTTAACTTCAGAACTCCCCTTGCACCTTTAAGAAATTACTGCTTGAGGGACAGCATGAAGTTCCTATGTGCACAAAAATTAACTTCAATTTGGTATAATGTTCTTATCTGTCAGATTTTTAACTATTCCGTTTCATAGTTTCAGAAAAAAAAAAAAAAGAAAAACCCCAACATTTTTCTAATGGGCCACTGATCAAAACTGTTATTCTGATGGTGAAATCCCAAAGGGGAGCATGTTTCAGATATGAAGTATTCCCTCCAGAGTCCCTGGCAGTCATAGAAAGAAGAACTTCTTGATGTATAAAGACAGTGTCACCATTGTCAGAGAATACTACAGCAGGAAATGAACCACAAATAAAAGCAATGTCTTTCTGCCTGGGAATCAAAATAGTTGTTTTTTAACCTACAATAATTTTAGAGAATAAAATCCTAATGAATACTTGCACACATTATGAGAAAAAAACCTCTTGTCTGTAATGTTTTTTGAATGTGCATGTACTTGGGCAAATACTCAAGCTGATAATTAAGAGAGGACAAAGTTGTACACAACACATAGAGAAGGTCCCTGTCAAGAAATCAAAATGTCATTTTATAGAAGGTGAAATAACGTACAGTTCATAGCTAACCTCACTTTTCCAACAAATGGAGCCATAAATGCAATTTTCTGTCCTTTGCTCTGAAGAATTAATTTTAAGGTATTCATATTTTTCTTCAAGTACATCTTAAGTCTCAATTAAACCCCAAAAAGCTACAATAAAGTAACATTAAGAGCCAACTTAAACCCATCGCAGCAAGAAAATTCAGTCTTAGGCTAAAAATTTTGTCTCACTCTTCATCTTTAAATCACTCTGTTTTGGTTAGGAATTGTATGGCCTGGAGAAGTGTGTGATTTTTCATACTGCACAGTACATATGTTCCAGCACTTAGGTTAAAGGAAAGTCAGAATTTTTAGCCTTAACTCTGACTTTCTTTACCTTTGAAGCCTTAACTGAAGCATCTATAGTTAGTTTAACCTGAGTTTTTAACATTTATATCTTTTCACCTTGGAATAGAAAGTGGAATTTCAAAAGCTCCTATTTTGCTGTGTACTTCAATACCACTCTCTAAATTTACAGGATTGAGCACCACTTACTACATGAGACTGAATATATGCATTTTTAAATGGCACTTAGACATGAGCGGCTTAAATGTGGTAAAAAAGGCTTATACATTGCCAATATAAGTTACAAATTCAAACATTCGGGCATGAAAATCCTTTCCCTAAGTTGTTTTCAAGCTTCATCCTTTTTTTTTTTTCTGTAATAACTAAAGCAAAGCCACAGTAGCTGCAGCCATTTGCATCTAAGGAAGAGATGTTTTGCTTTGGTGATATAGTTAATGAGTCTAAAAATATTCAGTATAATAATTCTGTCAAAGCCCCCACAGTCTCCTCAATGAGCAGAAGCCTGCAGGATTCCAATGGGGAGCCAAGTAATGAGCTCTCAGCATTCGCTCCCACACCGTCCAGACGAAATATACTCGGGCCTCCACGGTTCCACATCATTAGCAACATGAAACAAAGACACATGCTTGACTTTAATAAGCGACTAAAGTTGCTGGCTTATTAGGCTGTCACTGCACATAAACTCTATTTCAGTGTGACAAAACAGTTCCCTGCAAAAACAATAACGGAACAAAAACAAAAACTAAAACAAAACAACAAAAAGCAGCAACCAAAACAAAAAAAAAAAAAAAAAAAAGGAAGGGAACGCTTTTCCAAGTGGAGATTGGTATAATTTAGTGTAGTAAGTGATTGAACAGAGTTGAACGGAGGCACACGGGAAGTGATGGGTTTCTGACACCGACTCTCACGGGTACGCCGCAGACCGCCGTTTCACTGCTGGAGACGACGGATACGGTGAGCTGCAGTGATCAGGCTATGGGCATATGTGACTGAGTTTTAGTTGATATTCCTGCAAGACAGGAAGTGAAGAAGCTTATTTCCCGCTGGGAAAAGTTCAGGCATGATTAACTTGGGCATGACCAAATAGGTCAATGATATGACAATGTGTCTAGCACAATAATTAAGTGGAAAAATGTGTGTAATTTGTTTCTTCTTGTTCTTCACATACAAATAATGCATTAGCAAGGATTCATTTAATCTCTTTCATTATATAAAAATTGATAGCAACACAGTATGCTAGCCTTCAATCGAATATATTCCTGTAAATCATATTTATTACCTCAGCAAAATAGTTGCACCAATGAGTACTCTTCAGCATTTAAACTTTAATGTTTCACTTGCAGAGATACTGAGGAGCTTTTTGAATGTCAATTTCAGCTAAAAGTATACTGACAGAGACAGAAAAAATATAATAATATTTACATTTTAAAAAGGATGGCCTTTGATCTCAAGTAAATCTCAGCATTAGGGATGTGCAGGAAAGAACCCTCCTGTGCCACATGCTTATTCCCAGTTTTAAACATTCTCCTGTTTCATATCAAGGTGGCACATGTGAAAAACAAGGGATTGAGGTTAATGGAAGGGTTCACTTGTGCTGTAATTCAACAAGAAGCTGGCAATGGCACTTTTCCGGAGGGTAAAAATCAAAGCTTAGGTTCTCTCTTCTGCATTATTTCAGAGCAGGCGTTGATATTTTCATGCACTGCAAAATCACCAGTAGAGCTTAGAGGGAGGAGAATGATAAAAATCTAGCCATACACATTCAACAGTGTAGCCTTAGAATACCCTTGATTTTTTGAAACAGATGCTGAAGTCCCAGTTCCAAACTGGGTTTAACCAACTCGGGATGAATAGAAATACTGTCCTAGGCTCAAAGAACAGGTTCAGAGCTTCTAAATAAAAAGTCCTATCAAGAATTCAATTCTGCAACCCTGCCATTTTTCAAAGGATAAGATTTCTTACGCCAGTATACTCAGCTTCTTTAACTATTTATTTAATTCAGAATACTTTTTACAGACGTACTTTTCTTTCTGAGCCCATTCTCAGACCCTTTTTGGTAATGATAATATACTTTCAGGAAGCAGCCATCTTAGTATTATTGACATGTTTATACATAGATTGGTGGGCATGTTTAGGAGAATAATATAGCGATTAAAGGGTAGGGCAAAGATCTATATTGGGGGGCAGTTCTGTAGCAGTGTTGTTAATATTTTCTGTTTGTTTGGAAAATGTTGAAGAAGAAGGGTTTTCTAGATATTGGAATAGCTCCTTTATAATTCCAATGGAGATGACACAATTTAAAAAGATCACAGAACAAAAGACAGAACCGCACTGTTTTCTTAACAGGCTGATCCGCCAGAATTTTCAAGGGAAAAAAAATAGGTTATCTTTTGACAGCTGAAAAACAAAAGCAGTGGTTAATCACAGCTTTTATGAATGAGGACTTTCAAGGATCAAAATCCCAGAAAAGGGAAGGAATCCATGAGTTGCTCTTTTATAAGATCCTGACAAAAACCAGACAACAGATAAATAACAGTACATTATAGTAAAAAGTATAATCAGTTGCTAATTTCAGGTGTAATCTCAGGATACTTCAACAGCCAGCAGTATAAGCAGGAAGCTACCTTCTCCGTGAAGCTCAGGAACAAAGTCTGGAACAGCCAGGCCCGAATCTGTACCACTTGACTATGGTAAAATAACTTGACTATGGTAGCATAAACCTGGAATGCTGCAGTGAATGCAGCAAGGAGGACATACATCGAGCACTCCATCATCGTATACAACAACCACAACCAGCTGCCTTTCCCCAAAAGGCTGGGAAACACATAAAATTCACCTACAGCTTTACCAGAGACATGTCAAAAGAGGAACTCAAGTGTATAGATCCTGAAAAACTGAAAAGTCCTCAGTTATTCAAGCAACAAGCCCTTGCTAAATGTATTTTACAAGCAACATAGGACTTTGTAGTCAGCCACAATGGACATGGCAGATACAGCAGATGCAAGTAAAGCTAATAAATTTTGGAGAAATTTCAAAACTTTGTGAATAATATTTCCTGTCAAAGAAAACATCATTATGGAATTTTGCATCTATGTAGCTTTTATCTAGATTCAGCTAGTAAATTCTAAATACCAAAATACTGTCAGAATTACTTTCGCAAGTTCAATAAACACAAAGCTGACCTGTGCAGGCTAGATAGGCTCATGTGTTTTGTTAATAATCTCAGACATTTTTTCTAATGATATAATTAATTTTGAACAGTTGAAAAGCTTCTGTAATTTATATTAAATGGTAAATAAATATATGAAACAAAAATAAACCCCCCAAAATTTTCCTTCAGCAATAATACACTCACAATCCATAACTAACAGGAAGACAAACAATCCATATTTGGCACAAAATGCTGAAACTCTATTTATACCCTGGTTCCCAGTTGATTTAAACCTTCATTAGAAAATATACAACTGTTAGTGCAGAAAAATAGAAAAATCTCATGTAATAAGAGTAAATTATATATGAATGAGAGCCAGGCACCCTTTGACACACTGCTGATAGAACCCCTGGCTTCAGGCATGCTACTGAATTGGAAACTCTGTTGGGGTAGCACCCCATACAGAATAATGTGAGAATAAAATTATACTATAATAAATTCATCCTAGTGACAATTTTATGCACCATTCACTACTGTTAATTTAATAAAATACCCTTGCAGGGTAGCTGCCCCAGTGTCCCAGAGTGCATGTTCCAATACTAGACTCAAAGCAGCAGCTGGACTTCACTGAACTGATTGTCAGTCACTATTCAGTGGCTGAGAGTACTTTCCATGATCATGGGCAATACTTTAGAAAATTAAAACATTCTAGCTATAATTCTGCACTAGAACTGTCTTTCATTTAGTTCTGGAAGGAAATTATGGCTGCAGGAAACTGGGTTCCCCACAGAGGTCCTGAGCAGCTAAAGATCTTTCAAGTACCATAGAAAATCTCTTAATGGCTTGTTTGTTATACTTTGATCACCTTGCAACTAAATAGAAGAAAATGTATGAAGAAGGAAAGAGGAACGTATTTTATCTCATGTACATTGATTTAGTATCTTCCATTAACTTGCTTTCATGCTCCTATGTGTTCCTCTATAGGTATGTCAAAAGTGTAACAGATTAAATAATTTTGCAAGGAGGTACAGTCTTATATCTTTCTTTGTGGTCACTGCTCTTCACAACATTTCCTTTCTGTGAAGAAAATATGTTCATAAAATATTGGCTAAGGAAACCAAAGATAATCCCTTTCACAGGATGCTCCACACGGCAGTAGGGAGAAATCAATTATCCTAAGCCTTTGTTCTTCCTCGTAAAAGAAAAAATGCGATTTGAAATATCTGATGGTTATAGCATTTGCCAAACGGTAGAAAGGAACGTCTAGCCTCTTGATGAATGTCAAAATGTTAACATGAGAGAAAGCTGGTTATCTGCATTCTTCGTGTGTGTCTCTCAGACCTGCTCTCTGATCCAAAGGCTGCCATTGCCACCTGCCTTCCTGGCACATTTGGGTAAATACACCCATATTGCTACCCATATATTTGGGTACATACACACTACCACTGGGGATTATGTGCACCATAAGTGCTACAGAGACTTAAAAAGGATGTGGCTGCCTTAGTTACTCCAACATTTCTTACCGTAGACAAACCCTGGTAGTACTAAGCCAGCTAGGAGGGAAGTAAACTATATTTAAAGAGTTAAGAGAGCATACATATATATAACTTCAGGTTGCTTTATTAAAAGAGACAAAACTCTTGTTGTATGAGGGATTGTTTTCAAAAATGCATGTATCAGTGGCATCACCAAAGTACAATCCAATATAAAACAACATTTAGCTATCCACATGATACAATTCCAAATTAAATTCTCTCCCCTGTCTTACAGAAATCTGAGAAATTCTCAGAAATGCCCATTCTTGCCCAAATAAAGCAAAAGTAGTCTCTGATCATTCAACAACGTAATTTTTTTGCTTGCCAACAACATTGGCAGATGGATAATTCAGTGTTAAAAATCCAAAAGCATATGTAAAACTTAAGTTGTCAGAGGGCTCTGACACGTGAAAAGGTTACCATGCATCAGTTGCTCTGTCATTTAGTCACTGTGCATTCTTTTACTCTGTAACGAGTGTTCAGTGTGAGGTAATTTAAGGCAGGCACGGAAATATCATGGTGGAGCTTGAAAGACTGTATAGACTACAAATAGCACCACAAGACATGGCAGTTATGCCTCTAGTTAAATGGTTTGCATATCTGCATAAATTCCGTCAATCTATCCATACTGTAGGTGCATTCACACCTGACTGGGAAATCATATATCCCTCACTCATAGAAGGATAATCTACCACACTGCTGTTATGTGCCATTGTTTGCAGAATTAAACACAGGCATCACC